>CM074197.1:13883397-14013397 GCA_037179385.1 Holothuria scabra
TATCACTAGCGTGTAGCAAGTGCCATGTACTAGAGTTTAACTCTGCCAACCTTGACAACAAAATATGAAATTGCAGCATAATGTCCAAATCAATTTTGAAATTGAACAAAAATAAATTAATACACTGCACCAACCTGCAATGCTGTACATGTAAGAATTGAACAGTACTGTATGCCCGACTTTTTGTAGAATGAGAGAACTGTTGAAGTTAATGTTCAAAAAAAAAAAAAGGCGAGAGGAAAGGGATCGTTGGGTATTGTAAAAGGGGAGAAAATTCCTTTCGGAACAAAAGAACCCATTATAGGCCATTGTCAGACAGTAACTTCATCTTTGATAATAAATACAAGTTGAGAAAAAATGAAATTCAACAACTGTACTGTAGAGTATGTTCAGTGAGGTTCAGTTAAGTTTACAATTAGATGGGGTAATTAACTGGCTGTTTCAGATTTCAGCACAAGGTTGCCAGATGGAAACTGGTGTTTTCCCTTTTTCAAGCAAATGTTGATTTTTTTTACCTTTTTGCGCTGTCCATTTCATCTCTAACCGACATGTTTCCCTGCTGGCAACTTTTCCAACTTTTTCAAAGAATTCTTACTGCAGCACAATGTAGCATAAATAGTGACCTACACTACCTGCAAAACGTGCAGTATATCATCCTGTAGCTTTATTTAATTTCATGCACCAAAAAGACAAACAATTCTTGGAAATGACAAAACACAACATATCATGTGAAACCTGTTACTTACAGAAAACCATATTTCAATGGTGATTACAGGTTTCCTGTGCATACACTACTAGTTAATACTGGAATGAGGTAAATCAATGACTTACAGTATGATCATTTCCCAAGTGTTCACTTTGATCCCACTGCACAACCTATGGTGCATGGTGCTCTTAATTTCCATTGCAGGGACTGTGCAAACAGGTTCAACACTGCCACCAAATTTGTGACATAATGAACAGCACTTTCAGGCTACTTTCAGACTTGAGAGCTGGTCTCAAGGGGGCAATCAGATCCTGCCCTCAATATCAAATGTTTTGATTTCACACTTGATCCATGAAATAAATCAAGCAAACAAAGTCTGTTGGTAAGAAGTCACCTTGATATCAGGTGACCTGCAGCCGCTGAGCTTTCACACACAGTTTTTGGACCCGTTTGAAATCTGATCTGCCCTGTGGGTGGACCAAAATCTTCAGATCTGATCATTAGTCTGATGGCTTTCACACTACAAAGGTGAAGAAAAGAAGTGAATAATATCCAAGTATGATCCCCTACTTGAGATCATGTGAGAGAGCACTCTGAATTTTGTTCTAGGGCAGCAAATAAAATAAGATCCGTACCCACAAGGAAAACACTGGAGAAAGAAAATATAAGCAGCTTGTTTTTGAGTAATAATGGTCATCAAGGATCCCTTCTTAAGTGCTGCATTTTTTCTATTACTTATGAGGGTTTTTATAGGTCTGCATGGAGCTTGGCAAGGGAAAGTCCAGAGGAAACCTAAAGTGTGGGAGAAACTGATTATTTACTAGAGACAAAACACTGTACTATGAAATACAGAACTTACCTGAACTGAAAAATATTGTAGCTTTGAGGTATGCAAATTCTTTGTCATCAAGCATCATGGAGTCACACTTTCTGAAAAACGTGTTCATTGTATCCACATCACATTTAGTTGGAATACCTTTCATTGCAACCAGGCACTTTAGAAGGCCACCCTGAGGACAGAGTTGGGATTGGGATACATAGCCCTCTTTGTCCATTTCACTACACTGAGTTGGTGGCTGGGTAATTTTAGCTTCCCTCCACTTGAAATTCAAATTTGTATTGGGCCATGGTAAGAGCTAACAGCTCTGACCAACTGTGTTGGAACAAGACAATACGGTCCTGTAAGAGGAAAGTGCTGGCAATGGGAAGTGTCCTTACAAATTCAACAGTCTTCAGAAGCAGGAGAGCTACCTGCTGACAAGTCTCTTTAGGTTGCACAGTTTGACAGCTGGAGGGGCGTAGTGACACACTGATGAAAGTGGAGAGCTGCTACTTTGTAACCATGGTATAAGGTTCCCAGATGTGTCTTCCTGTTCATTGGTAGACCCCTCTGTTGTTACATTTGTATTTCCTGAGAGCAGTGAGTATAAGATGCTATCTTTACTATGGCGATCTGGACAATTGCAATCTCCTTTATCCCAATTAGGAGTTTTCCTCTTCCATTTTGGAAATTACCTGCCAAGTTGAAAGTAGAAATAAATGATAATAACGATGATAATTAAATTTTAATCAATGCTGGACCATGCATTAGGATAATGCACACACCAGCCTAGCATTAACCTGTGAATGCATTTTCCTGTTTTATGCACAGTTCAAGCAGTCATTTAATGTTTTTAGGATCAGGAAGCCATTTGGTTCTATATGGTTGGTTCATATACCAGAGTTTGGTGTTATCACAGGATAATGCATGGTCACCCAATGGCAATGGACCAATGGGAGTTGGGGATAGTGACCAAGGATGAATGAACAGAAATTTATGAAGCACAAAATGCAGAAGTCTATAAGTTCTAAGAAATAGTAAAACTACTAAAACAGTAAGAAATCTCACAATGTAGGATAGAAAACAGCTAGATGAGACAAAGCCCGGTATTTTTATGACATCATTTCTTCTGGCTTAAAGTCATTGATTCTTTGTCTTCCATGTACAAATATACAGCCAACCACAATGTTAGGTTTGCTACTAACACAATGTCTTCCACGTACCACTCTGAGAGGTATCATTCTACTGGAATACGGTGGAATTATGCATTATTACTGTATGAAGACTAAATAATCTATTCCAAACACATGATACAGTACATGTGCATGGAAGGCCTTTCTGAAGCATAAAGATCTTGGGGTTGTTTGCTTGAAGAGATACAGTATCTGCTCTTTGACTGGATTTCTCCTAGGAATGGCTGCAGTTATAAAAATCCAATGAGCCTTATTTGCAATTTACAGTAGATATTGGCAAACTCAGCAAATGATTGCCCCTTCACATTCAAAACAAAGATTCATATCCACTCTACCAACATGCCTGTATTATGATACTATCAACTAAAAAGCTGGAAAAGAAACAGCGACTCTTGTTGTACCATTAAGAAAAATCCAAACTTTACTGACACAATGCAATTTACATACTGTAGGCCTACTCATGCAATCATAGTTTTCAAACCATTATGCCCACTCACTCTTTTTTACTATACCAGTTCAAATTTGCAGTAACTGTTAAAGAAGCAAATTATTGCCAATTAAGAACAGCTTTGTGAACTCTAACTGTAAAGTGTTCCTCTTTAGATTCAACTGTATCGGAAGTTTAGCATTTTTATTTAATTTACTGTAGCAATGGCAAATGACTTCTCACTTCATTCAAACTGTGAAACCAGGGATAGCCTCAGCAGTGGCAAGTAATTTTTACTTCAGAAGTAAATTCTTCCTATATTTATTCACGGAGGTAAATGTAGGTTGAGTCACTGGCAAAGAGTAATGGCCAACAAACCCTTCACCTGCCAAGTATTACTCTACTTGCCACAAGCAAAACCGATCCTTCTTCGAAATTAAATTCTTGCAATTGTGTTTCTGTTCTCTGTGAAGCAAGATATCATGCATGCAGTCTGCACTACTATGAAAATATCAATAAATTGGAAAGAAATAGTACAAAACCATTGAGAGCATATATCACATTGCACACTTTAGGAAAACTCTTCCTGCAGTTGTTATGGCAACTACATGTCCAGGAGGAGGGAAGGGTAACAGTTTTGGAAAAAGATGCCTGTCACCTCTATTTTGCAACCTACTTATCACCTACTGCAGTTTAGTGTGCCTGTAATCAATGTCAGGTTTGCAAATGACAGCAGGTACATGATGGAAACCTATGGAGTATAATTCTGCCTGTCCTGGATAGCAAGAAACATTTTCAGTAGAATCAATCATCAATGAAAAGTGTCACAAATGCACCACCAAGAGCTAACACCTCGCAGATAATGAATTACTGCCTTTCTGGTACAGACTTTATTTCCTGAGAATTTAGCACTGGTTTCCAACCTGAAAGAACTTATAATTATGAATACTGAGTACTGCAACAACGTCTGTCTAGACATGGATTGAACATTCAGGAAGTTAGGCTCTATAGAAAAAAATACAGGTGCACATATTTCAAAAAACAATTTTTCATCTCAATTCCATTCTAGTACATATGTGGTCTCTTCTAGTTCTGCTATTTAGTAACTGTTCCATTGTTGTATTTGACCATACATACCCATTATAGGCAAAATCATGTTAAAGGGGGCATTGGCCCAGAACACCTCCATTGAATGGTTATGCTCCTTCCTCTCAACCCAAATACATCAGCTCATCACTAACTACAGTATTAGCATTACAGTACTTCCCCAATTTTTAGGCCTTAATTATGCTGCTGTGGCCCAGAAACTGCAGAGACTGGGTGTCTATGGGGACCACAGGCACTTGGTACTAGTAAAGGCTGGCCAACACTATAAATATAGAAAGGTACGATAGGACACCTCTCTGGGATCAGACCAGTTTTTTGAGCTTAAGCGGTCCAGTTCATCAGAGTTAGTACTGTATTTACCTGAAAAAAGTTTACAAGAGCATCTCTCTAGTTCCCAGGTGAGTACTAACTGATTTCATAGACTTTCACTTGCTGTATTTTAAGATTTTTGCAGTAATTTTCACTATTCAGGGAACTTTTGTTCTAGCTGCTCTTTTCAGAAACAGTTTCAAACACCAACAGCGCTTCCACACTGGCAAGTATACTGTAGATTCCTGACAGGTCAGTCACGTTTCTCTATTGGCTTTGTGGAACCTTTTTTTTGCTCACTAAAAATTCAATATTTTGTACCTCATTGATGTTCAAAAGTACAATTGTTTCATTCACACTGTCTTCTCCACATAATATTGATCCTAATGAAAACTGAATATGGTTCAGATATGCAAATGCATGTAAATTTTTTCCATAAAGTGGAATGATGAGTGAATCCTTAGAAGAGTTCCTCATTTGGTTGGATCCGAATGACATAATGATTTAAAAAAGGAAAGCTGTCACCATCATTCTACTTTGTAGAAAGAGATCCTTGTAGTCTTTACCATATACAAACTATGTTGATTTTTACATGGAATTGATATTATTTAAAAAAGATGGTATTATTGAAAAAATGATAGCTTTGTACTGTACGTTTATGCGATAAAAAATGGAAAATAATGCGTTAATAAGCAAACAGGGGAAATTGACTGGCATTCCAGGAACTTATAGTTTGACTGTGTGGAAGAAGTAAGTGTTTGATTGAAACTCTGCATTGTGGCTGAAGCTCTTAAGAACTACTGTAGAATGAAAGTGCCCTGACTGGTGAAAATTGCCAGAAAATTTTAAAAAAAGTCTGCAAGGTTTTCCCTGGGTAAAACGTTAGGTCTTTAGGATTGAAAGTTGTGCATTTGTCGTGTTCACTGGTGGATCACAGGCCTGGCAAAAATATTTTGATCTACAGCCGGCCCCATGATAGCAATAACATTGGCTTTTTACCACCCTAATTTCTTCAGAAGTTTTGGTGCATCTAAATTCTAAGGTGTCAATGCAATGATCTGTGCAACATCAGTTAGATAGATAGTCAGATGGAGTTATACGGCCCAGTTTCCAACCTATTGGTTCAAGTTGAGCCGGCCATGACCTTTTTTCAAGTTGTGGCTTAGTGGCCTGTTTTCCCTACTCCATTGCATGTCGGAAAAAAAAACCTTAGCACCATTTTTTCAGGAACTGTTCTCAGTACTAATTACATGCCCATTTAAGCATTTGAAAATGACCACGGAGTAATAAAACAAGTGGTTGGTACTATAATTGGGAACTGCAGTTTTTCCCTAAAAACTGTGGTAGCCACTTGACGGATCTCCTTAAAGGCTAATATCACGTAATGTGCTTATGTGGAGCATCACACACAATGGCAGTAGGTTCTTTCTCTGTCTTTGGTATGACTCGACCTGGGAATAGAACCCAGCCTTCCACGTGAGAGGCAGATGGTCTATCGATAGACCAAACACACAGTCTATATGTGAAGTAGGGACCGGCATGAGTGGAAGCAATAAGGTCAATTATTGCACTGGCAGCCTGATTGCGGTGTTTCATTCCAATGCTGTAGAAACCATGTTATCCAGCAAGTTCATATTCTGGGGAAAAAAACTCTAGGGAGGCAGCTTTAGTTAACTGCCTACATTGAGTACCACCATAACTCAGCACATATATTTATGATTTAGAAACCAAATACGGACAGTCTACCCCATCCCACAGGCTTAGGGGCTATAGTCTTGGGCATAATACACCTTTAGCTTGTTGGACTTCTGGTTCAAAGCTGAACTTGTGATTCACAGATTGCAGGGTTGCGATTTGAATCCTGACAGGGCACCTTGTCCAAGATGTGCTTTGTAAATTATAGTCTGTGCATGACATCAGGCCACTAGCCTAACGTTAGAGCTTGAAACTTTGGTCGGAGCCAGATGAGATTCCTACCTTTTCGTTCTTATATATGTAGGCTTTGGTCTTGGCAAGCCTATTTTATTACTGAGACGATGATGATGATGATGATGATGATGATGATGATGATGATGATGATGATGAAGTAGGTTTTGCCTGACTCAACTGTAGCCCCTAGTATAGCGAGTTATCATGAGTCAATCACTATCCTGAGTCGATCACAGCCTTCTATATGCCAGAGTGCAGCATGTAAGTTCAATGTGATTGCAATGTTCAAATAACCTACCATATATTTCATTTCATTTCATTTATTAACTTCGTCAGTACAAGTATAAACTGAAAAACAGAACCGTGTTGTATGTACCCTATACACAACTTCAAAACCAGTTATTTGTCATCACATTTAAAGCAAAAATGTTTGTGCTGGCCAGATTTTTAAGTTTTGGCAAAAGTATAAACCAGAAATTTGTAAAAACTACTTAAAATGACAATGAGAATGTCTTTTATGAAGTTCTAAATAAGAATTCTGATAGAAAGGAGATTATTCTGTACTATTAATTGAAAAACTTGTCTTAAATGTGGTAATTTATGGGATTTCATTCCAATGTTTTATGAAGTGATTGATTCAAGATAAGGCCTACTTCATAAACATTGCCACTTGTACTGTCACCAACATTTCAAGGTGCTTTTTCTACATAGCCTAGGCCTAGACCTATTTCTCAATCCGAACAACACCAAAATATAGTGCAAAGAGGAAAACATATTAAAAAAATATTAGTGTCAAGTTTCATTGATTTTTACAGATGTTTCATATTTTTTATGGTTACGAAGTTTGTTAAGTGGTCCACTCATGATAAGCCCAGTACACTATTGTCCTAGGGCTAGGCTAGGCTAGCCTAACGTTGGGCCTAACTTTAGCCTTTTTAGGGGTTCTGCGCTGAGCGGCGCACACGAGGAAATGGGAAAACAACCAACCAATCGTTTACAACTAAAACACACTCAACGGTTTCAAAAAATATGATGCTGCCATTCCAACCTAACAGGAATCACAGACTGTAAAAGAAGCTTGATCTGGCTATACGAAGATTCCTGATTCCCGAGGCGGTAGGCCTAGGTGTTGGCCCCTCCAGCTAAGTCGTTTTGATATTGCATGTACCGTACGTACGTACCTGAGCACTGTGCACTGATATGATGTACTGTGGGCGTACACCTGGGCTGTAGGTTTTGTGCATGTGCGGCACATTTTTGGGTAGCAGACGACACTTTCGATATCAAAACTGCAATGCAGACGCCTATTACGACGCGTACACTTGTTTCCGTAAAGCTGTGGTAAAATCTGTCTAAAAGCTACATTTCATTTTATCGTTTTTTATTTCTTTGATTCACATCCGACATCCGTCTTCCGCAAAATTGGCTTAATTTGCACAAAAAAAAAAAAAAAAAATCAAAGGGTTTACCCTTCGGTAACGTACCATGTCCTATACTTGAAAGAAAATAAATAGAAAATTATCTTAAATACAGTAACCTTAATATGTACTTGAACCCCAATCATACCCCACGATCCTTTTGTTCCCTTGGGTGGGACATGTCTCCCCCGTCCAAGGGGGAACATGGAGAAAATCACAGGATACTGATGGTATAATAATTGGTGTCCTGTTGTCCCTCTGAAAATTTAGAATTTAATTTGAAATGAAACATTTGTTATTGAGAATTTTTGTTTGTTTTATCGTCGCCACGAAAAGCAAACGTGTCCCACTTTTACAAAAACGTTGTCATGAGTGTTAGTGTCTGGCTACGTCACCGTAAGTAGGCCTAAGCATATCGTTAGTCTCTAATGCTCCATAATTTGATATAGATCTTTCAAAACTGGCATACGCACAAGTAGATGGGACATTGGGCCATGGCCTTAAGTTCCTCACGTAAACCCTTTTTAGATCCTAAAATACGTGGATAAGAAACACAAGTTTTACTCCAAAAGTAGCGTATATGTGGCACCAGATTGCATGTAAGGACAACGAATTTCAAAACATCAAAGAGGAGGGAATTTACAGACAAGCTTGTTCTCTTGAGTAAAGAGCCTTTCAAGCCCAGCAAGCAAGCCCCGTTGGACCTCGACTGGGTTTTAGTTGGGAACCTTGGGCTTAATTGGGCTCGGAATGAGGTTGGTATTGTCATCAGGTCCCAACTGGGCCCAGCTGGGCTTTCCAGAGAGATGGGAGAGGTGCTGTTAACTCTATAGGGCCAAATTGGGACCCAGTGAGGTTTAATTGGGCTAAGTTAGCCAAATTGGGGCCTGATGAAAGCCTACTGACAAAACTGATTGGACCCAATCGGGAGCCCAATTTTGCCCCAATTGGGACCCAATATAAGGTGTGCTGGCAGGAGGGGTCCAGCTCCTTTGACTTTATTGCATGGTACCAATATGACTGGACAGAAAGTTATCTGCTAGATTCTGGTTTAAGAGACTAGGTCAATTATAGATGGCTAAAACATATAAACTTGCCATTCGTTTGAGGGTCATCGATCTACCCCTGTAGTATCGGTAATTCTTACAGTTCATCGAAATTTGATACTATGAAAGGTTCACCTTTTTAGTCACACTGTCTAATAACAGGGCAGATATTATCTTGCCGCAAATCGCTTTCCGTAGGGTATGAAAACAGTAGTTTGCACCCGGCCTCCGCTGTAAATGTTGTGAACGTAGCTCTAAGAAATACATGTTTTTTACCCCAAACGTGTTGCTGTGTTGGCGTTACATTTACCCTTTATAAAGTTGGGTTTTTGCACCCCTAAAAATTGTATTTAAAACCACTAACGGTGTTTATTTGCCGTTTACACAAATTATCACACAAACATGGTTTTCTGCCTAAATATGTATATATTTTTATGTGATAATTTGCGTAAATATACACCACATTCGGGTTCAAATATCTATTTTTCAGGGGTAAAAATACCCAGTTGAGAGGGTAAATGTAATGCCCGCACAGCAACACGTTTGGGGGTAAATAAACCCATTTATTTTTTAGAGTGTAAGCTCGCCGAACTTACTCCCTAAATAAGCTTTTGCAATCGCTTCATCCTACAGTTGATGGCATATTAACTTTCAATGCAGTCGGCAAAGAATTAAAATTATTTTCGTGGAGTTTGTCACTATATCAAGAGTGAAAAATTCCAGGCAAGCTGTTTTGCAATAGGAAACGAACGCTTACCCACGAATCGAGTTCGGTAAGTTGTTTAGGCTCAAGTTCTTTTAAAGACTTCACTAAGTAGGAGGCTTCGGGCATCGACCCTCCAGCCTTACCAAAGTGACAGGTTATCAATCATAAGCTTCGAAATTATCGATTCAGATCAATATCCTGTGTGTTGGGGGAAGCTAGTATACTACTTTCGTGAGAATATTACCACCACCTCATGTTTTCATGAAATGAACGACATAGAACCCGAGGGAAGTAAAAAATTAACAACGGCGGAGCAATAGCATATGAGTAAGTATTAAAAGCAGGTCTTATTTTTGAACCGAGGCAGTAAAATACGTGTATATAGGCCTATATATTACATTAAGCACATTTTTCTGAGCTTCTACTTACCACTTCATTTCAATTCCAAAAACGGGAGCGGACGTAAATTAAATTCCTTATGATAAACTAAAACCCTGAAAATGCAGGTTTTGTCATTGCTATTTGTTTTTACATGTATACTTGCTTAGGAACAAACAAAAGTCGACTCAATTCGGCTAAAAACCATTTTGTACGTATTTACTGGATTTTCAAGAGATGACAAATTCAAACGAAGACACAGTCCGAATGGAGCTACCCCTTGGGAGGGGGAGGTGGGCTTACATGATTAAAAAAACAAGGCTTGGCCTCAAGCCATATATATCATAGGTCGATCCTGTTCTGGACTATTGCTGAAACAGACACACTGTGTAATCCTAGCCAAACGTGACGCATTTCGGCTAGAAAGAGCGTTTCTTTCTGAGAATAGGTTATTTAATTAGTTATTCAGATGGAGTTTCACCGCCCAGTTTCGAACCAACTGGTTCAAGTCGAGCCGCTCACGGCTTTTTTTCCTGAGCACAGTACCCATACCTATGTATGTATGTAAAATAATGGGGGACATTAGGCATAAGGTTGCCTCTATACAATTTATACATGACACCCCACTTTTTGTCAAAAAAGTGATGTTACAGCAAGGTCAACCCGACTTTCTGTTATCAGCTTTCTGTCAATAGTAGCTGCCATGTCCAGTACTATCTAAACAAAAAGTCCCACTGAAAACCTTATTCATAAAGGCAGCGACTGTTCATTCGGTACAAGCCAAGTTTGTAATCAGACTAGCTGCCTCAGCAGACCAGGACAATAGACTCATCTCTTTGGACACATATAGGCTGGTTGTGCTGGCACTGAAGCGTGATGAATTGAGCAAACAAACAGTGACCAGACTGTATACAGGTAGCTTATGCCTAATGAAGATAAGGGAAGGGCAGGGTCCACGTGTATATTTGTCCACGTTACGTGTGTCGAGAGTATAGTACGCGTCTTGGCGGTCGTGAGTACAACGATCCTACTTCTCAGTTGGTAAAAAGTCATATTATGGAGCCAAATTTCCCGGACCCTTTTCTATCACGTCACGAATATATGTAATTATTATTTTGGAAGTGTATCCCGTCATCATGTAATGGATATCAAAACATCATTTTATACTGATATGAGTGTGTATATGGCAGCAGATATGACCGATGTATGGTGATCCAGGAAGGAAACTGGTGTTAACTTTCGGTCAAGAAAAGATGGTTGATGGTGGAGCCGTAACACACAGGATCACTTTCTCATATAAGTAACGAACAAGTGTTTCATGGAATTCCGTCTGAAGTATAGAGACGAATCCGATCAACGCTTGTTTTTAGTGACTGTAGGCAGCCATTAGTGGGGTCCATCAGCCTTGAACCGTCTTCATTTGTCTACGTGAATTTCAAATTCTCATATTCAGTGCAGTTGAGAAAATTAAGGTACACCACGAGTAAATGTCTAGCGCAGATCTCTGTAAATGGCGCTTTCTAGACCTTCTTATCGTTCAAAAATAGCGTAGTGAAAACTAGCAACGTAGCAAACAGAAACATTTAAAGGTAAAGAGCAGCCCCCAAAACTAAATAACCTAAGCTAAATAACTTAATTTTTATCTTGTTTCTCTTCAACGTATCTTTAATTACATTTTATGACTTTGCCATTGCATATTTCAGGTAAACCAAGTAGTTATTTCTGGCAAAGTTCACATTTGAAGAGAAAAACATTTCACATGACCCAAAACAGCCAATCATGAAACTGGACAGTCTACTACACTTCTTCAATTTGGGGTGACTGCTCCTGCCCTTTAAACCATGTTGAAAATGTTCTCAAGGGTTGGGTGACGGAGGTAGGTTCTCCGTAATTCAGTCTTAGTAATGCGCCTACTGTACATGTGAAAATCCGATCCTTATCAAATCGTTTAACTCCCCTAACTACAAACCCGATAACGAAAGATGGTTTACTTTTCCTCGGAACCCTTGCCATCAACGTCTTTCTTTCTTTTTCTTTTTTCAACGCCTTCTAGGATCCACTGGTTTTTATTGTTGCTGATAAGAGGTAACACTAGTAAGCTGCACTGATGGAGCATATTTGGAAAAATTAAGTTGACCATCATTCTCTGTGGAGGAACAGACACAAGTTCCTCCATGAAAACAGTCATACGCATTCCCTTCTAACGAAGCAGGGTTTTCTAACCTAGGACCTCGCAAAAACTGCAAACTCTAATTTAGAGATTGAGATTGTCGTACCTTGATTTGTAGCGTTGTTCAAATAAACAGTGCAGGACTATATCTACATCAGAAGGAGCACAAATCTTTCTGAGTAACTGTTTTAGTCAGTAGTAATTGGAGAGTCAGCGGTGTGGCAACATGAATTACGAAGGGCCCAGCAACTAACGTCAGCAGAATTACCATAGCAACAACCTCATATTAGAGTCAAGGTGATAATAACAGTGCTGAGTTGCCATAGGAGGGACCACTGTTAGTCTGTTACTACAGTAATAGGCCTACTTGACGGGTTGGTCTAAGATGGTCAAAACTTGCATATCATTTTGCTATTGTGCAAGAACACACATCATTTTGGGCCAAGATTTTAAAAACCCTTCGCATAAGAGCAACGTCCACATTAATTAACATTTTGTTTCAGTTGAACTCGCCGACAGAGTTGCATCATTCGAGTAGAAACAACCACGAGGTTTATTGAAAGGTAATAAACCCTTGTCCACCAATCAATGTCAAGACAAACTTACAAAGAAGGTGAACTAAATATTTAAAAATTCAACCTGCAAGTTGCAATTTTTATAAGTAAAACTCAATAACACAACTAAATAATACCATCTATGCCTGATATAAGCAAATAAAGTTTAAATTCACCGTCTGTGTCATACCTTAATTATAACAGACAAACAGTGCTAGATTCAAAACATCTTTGAAATGGAGGGCAAAGAGTATGAAGTTTCTCACAAGATGTAAAGCAATAAATTTTGGATTTTCAAGGATTTCTTTAGCTTGTCAACTTTGTGAAGTTTTATTACGCTTTACCCTACACGTATAAACTGAAAGAGAGACTGACAAAATCATCGATTTTGTGTTATTAAGCATGAGTTCATCTCTTGTATTCCACAATGGCCAACCATCTAAAAAAGGCATTGCTTATAACAGTTGAGACTATCATCTCATTCTCCGGCGTAACAATTGCAACAATGAGGTATTAAGATTACCTCTGCGGACTATTTTTACAATCGCCAAATAAACATGGCATACATTTATTCTATCCTATTCTTCCTCGGCGAGTCAGCGTTTCTTTCATTTCAAGAATACGCCACTTCTCCTTGAGCTTGGGAGTTTTACCATGGAGTTACTAAGTAATAGCTCATGGACTTAATAACGTGTAGGCCTATAGCCCAGGGCAGGCCGGACAGAAGCGTTGATAGCGGTTCCCGCACCAACAGCAGTACTGAATCGCACTGCTATTGGTGTTGGTAGCACTATCAACGCTTCTGTGCGGCCACCCCTGCAGACCTATAACACAAGAAATGTCGAAGTCCCCTCCTTTAATCAATTTTTACGATTTACATTTGATGGTGCTGTAACAATTAAGTTGTTTTTTCTCTTCCGGCGTGTTTCAATGGATACTTGGATACAGCAGGCAACAGCAAAAGAAGTTAACAAATGCCATAAATTTTTAAATTTCGACTTCACAAGTAAAAATATAGAGACGAAAAAGAAGAAACGAAAATATTGGCAGAGAAAGAAACGTGTTTTTAGGTTCGCATCAATTCACAGTTTGTAAGTCCAGATCCAGCATGACCTGGTTTCGTTAATCAGTCAACAATTGAAATTAGTCTACGACCTTGGAGAGTGGCGGTAACTCGCACGCGCGAATTTCCACGTTCAAGGCCGTGAGGGCTTAACAGCATCTCCTCTGTCCAATCATTATTGCACAGAAAAGACTGGCAAGGTCAGGGTACGCCGTTGCTCATCATCGCTAATCATAGTGAAATCTTTAATTTGTATCTTGGGGATAAATCGAACAGTGTTAAAACTGAAAAAGAAAAAAAGAAAAAGGAGAAATCATCCGTCTAATGCAAGCATATTCAGGTGAAAAGAATATAAAATAATCAATGAGTACCTATGGAGTATCTTAAACACCATCATTATATTTTTCACTAGGGACCAATTTGGTGGGCGGTCTTGTTGCGATTTTCTTTTCAATTTATTCTGAGGTGTTACCACTTTGGCTAGTTCGTGGTGGCCTTATTTATTCCCCGTAGAAATCCAAGTGTGAAGCCACAGGGAAAAAATAGAATCTCTCACTCGGAGAGCTGGAAGGATTATTATGGTGATTGCTACACACCGAATTACGAATTCATTTCCATTTTTTTAATGACATCACATACAAGCAAAAAGGCATTATGTGCACAGACATGACACACTCCACAGATCGTGGAACCGGTGCACATGATCAATTGCTAAACTATTATAGTAGTTGAGATATCATCTTGAATTTAAACATTGATAGGTGGTGAAGTAGAAACCAAATCAGCAGTCTTTGGAAACAAGTACACAAAGCGGAAAGAAAAGTCGCAGTCGACCTGTTTCACGACAAATCGATATAACCTTGTAATTATCATTTCATGCGCGTTTACTGGAAATCTAAAAACTGAACAACGACCTTATAAAGCTGATGAACTGAACTCAGAGCTAGCCTTGGGGAATATTTTCCCCGATGAATATATCAGTTCTGATAGAACGTGACCTTAAAAAGTGATCAAACTTCACATGCAGATGGAAACTTAAATCTTTAATTAGGCCTACTGTACATGAGTTTGTTGTAATAAACGTTGAAAGGTTTTTAAAATTTCTTTTCATCGGTCCAGCGTCCTGAATTGTCGAAACTGTCTTTTCCATAGCTATATCATCTTGTCAACCAACGATACAACTGGTACTATTTACTTTAACGTCGTGTTCACAATGGTCCTATATATGATAATTTTTTTTCTTTCATATTTCCATTCTTCTAAAACTGGACAACCCAGGAGACAATTCAATTGCAATGCTGCAATGCAGGCTGTTCAAGACATCATGTTGACAGGCAAATTGACTTTCAAACTTGTAAGCGATTTACATAGAGTGAAATGAACCATTCGGCATCTGCATAGCTAGCCATTTTAGATTAGTAGGGAGGGTCTTATCAGTGCTGGAAAAAACCAGCAATTTGGGAATGTCATTGCAGGGAAATTTTGGTATTTGGAGGAAATTTGACTACTTTTGTATGTAAACAAGTGAAGTCTTTGGGAAATTTTGATTTGCTTGCTGGGAAATTTGATCTGCTTGCAGGGAAATTTACATTTTTTCCAGCCCTGGGTCTTATATGCATACATTGGCCTATTGTAAAGCGAGCAGTCAATAAAATGGGAACACGAGCAAAACACGTACACCGAGAAGCCTAATGGTCTTACTTTACTTTCCTCAAGCTCAGTAAAATGCTTAAAGGTAAAGAGCAGTCCCCCAAACGTATTTTGAAGAAAATGCTGAAAAACTCATTTTCCATCTTATTTCTCTTCAAAGTATCTTTAATTACATTTTATGACTTTAATATTGCATATTCAAGGTAATCCAAGCAGTTATTTCTGGTAAATTTCACATCTGAAGAGAAAAAAACATTGTCACATGACTCCCAATAGCCAATCATGAAAGTGGACAGTCTACTACACTTCTTCAATTTGGGATGACTGCTCCTGCCCTTTAAATTGTGTGAACAGCGTGGTAAGTCTACTCGAGCCATTGTAGGGTATCAACAGGCCCATTGTTAAAATTGTATGTAATGTTACAAAATAATAAAGGAAATACATAAAAAATGAAGATAAAATACTATCAATTAGCCAGTTAGTATGGATCTAATTTTCGCTGTGTTTTCTCAGCATTTGTCTTACATGTTTCCTTTTTCAGTTCAACAACATCTTAAGGATACATCGTAAGATGATATGTCATGATCTAACAATCTTAAACCTTCCAATAAATTAAAATGAAAGATCCCCCCCCATGGTGCGGCGAATTGGTTGCCCATGAGACCTTTAAAGGCCCAGTTCTCTCACCCCAAACAATACCAATGCTCCTAACCTTCTTTCTTAAGCCCCTCCCACAATTGTATGAAAGTCATCCTCATCTAGTTACAATTTCAGTTTATTGCTTCAAGGTGAGTATAGAAAAACTCAATTTTATAATCAAAACACTCTCAGTACCGTTCATGCTGTGTAATATAAGCTTTGGTACTCTGCATTGTTTGAATTAGCTGTCAATCAAAACGCTGAGCCAATTGAGAATTTCGATACTCCCGTTCCCAAACTGTAGTTTGGGGTGAGAGGTTTGGCCCTTTAAAAGCTGAATTTCAAAGTCGAAAGGATAATTCAAATGTAGTGTTTTTTTTTTTTTTTGTTTGTTTGTTTTTTTTTTTGGTGGGGGTGGGGGCGAGAGGTTTTGGCACATAAGTGTAATTTAGTTTACATGCTTTTACATTTGGGTTCAACTTTGGGTACAAATAAAAAAGTTCCTTATTTCCATATCTCAGCATCGGATTTAAATCATTAATCACCTGTCTACCAGCAGGAAGGTTTAAGATGTGACAAAAAGTGGATAAACCCGATACGGACAATCTAATTTTATCAGAAAAATCTTCTCTTGTTTTACAGGATATAATCTTGATCTCAGCGTGTTAAGTATACTATACCGCAATATGAGCTCTGAAAGAGAATATATTTTAGTAAGTCGGTCCACTTAGCCCACGAGACCCCGCGGAGCGGACTCTCCGTTTTTCTCAGTTCCTCAGTTTTCAGAGATGTGACTGAACAAGGGATGTATGCCATGCAGCCTGCTACCGGGATATGTGATTTACAAATTACAGGATAGCAAAATATGCGGTCCTTCAGTAAACTTCTAGAGTTCTTGCAGGTTTGGGAACAATACCCTTATGTGTAAAATATATGCTGGACACATTATGCACGTAAAAATATGTACCAGTATAATCTGGTTTTGTGTCGACAAGGTAACTTATCCAATCATTTATAACACTTGGGAAGATTCAAAATAAAACACAATATTAAAATGAAAAAAAAATCATTCTAAATCGGTGTTGGTTTTGTTTTTCCTACAGAAGGGCAAGAACAGTCGCCCACACTTATTTAGACACAACAGCTAAATCATACAATTTTCTACTTATTTTTTTTTTAAATATCTTTCATAATGTTTTAGGACTTTAAGGTAAACCTTGCATTTACTACTAGTAAACTTCAAATTTGAAAATATGGTTACACGACTCTCAATAGCCAATCAAAGAAACAGGACAATCTTTTAGTACTACACTACTTCAAGTTGGGAGACGAACAACTACAGTCTGTTCAACAGAGCGCGCCCAAGAGGACATACCTAAGCTTGCGGGGAACCATTGACCAAACGGGTAAAAATGGAAACGTGTATAAGAAATGTAAATCAGAAGATTTTATACAAGCGTGCTATACAATATACATGAATAGAGTCCAGACAGACTGAACACACATAGGCTAGCTTCATGAATTTGGTTAGCATAATTTTACCGTTATTGAAAACCGGCATAGTAGATAAGCTACGACAGCCTATTAGGCTGGACTGTAGGGGCAGTGAACTTTGTCAGCTTCCAGCCTAAAGGACTTTGCAACCATATCTATATGAGAGCAGACAACTCCCCGATGAAAGACTGTTCCCTAGACGAAAGGACATATTTATGGTCACGATTTCTGTTGCCGGCGGACACCACGAGGGTCAACTGGCTACAGGATTGCTTTTAAAGGAATATTCCGGTGACAACTTAATATACCGTTATATACGGTATTAACTGTCGGTCTTTCCGTTCATCCCAACTATTTTGCATGTAGACGCTTCCTTATGGGCAAAACCAAGCTTTGAAAAATGTTTGTCAGTTCGAGCCTAATCGCGTTTTGGCGATTCTGGTACACAAATTATGACGTAGAACCGGCAAATGCCTTTAAGCCCTTTTGGCGTTCCAATAACGAAAACGAAGTCTGTAAAACAAAATCGCGTAGCAGTCCAGTACACACATACAGCATGCAGTGCATGTACACAGTACAGTGTAGACGTACAGCTAAAGTGTGTACACTGGAACACCCTACAACAACATTGCTTCATTGAGTTAATGATCATTTTGCATACGGTTCATATATTTCGGAAAGAAATCAAGGAACTTTTGCAGGGTTTCTGTAGTGCAGTCGCTTCCACCTAACCAAAAGTCAGTTGACGAGCAAGAAATGGCCGGATATGCAGGACAGTTTGAAGGACCTCATGGTTACGACTTCGAACCGTGTATGTCGGAGGAACAGTACAATCAGATGATGGCTACCTCCAAAGATAGCACCGAACAGGCTGCCGGTTCCAGTGACGATGAGCCAGAGGTTGGAGCCAAGGGAGGGAAAACTCCGACTGGTGTCAGTGTGGTTTGTGCCATGCAATGGAAACGAGGGTCGAGAGTATTTGCTGCACTGAAATAGGGAGACTGGGTGACAAGGTGATGGGAAGCTGCATAACCCTTCATCAGAACTTTGACAGCGTATGCCTGAATGAAGATGTACTGTCGGCAACATGGGATTTGGTTCAGCACACAAAGGGCAACCGGCCATCGAGAAACTTGCAAAATAGGTTGGTAAATATGACGATAATGCAGCAGAAAAGTTGCAGTCTCTTTTATTGGGTCGATGAGTTGGCTTTCTTTTATTGGTTTTTCATGCAAGCGATTTTCGTAGAACTGATACAAATAGTATAGCCTAGCTTACTACGGTTACAATTTACAGGTACAACACAGTACTGTTTGTACGGCATACACTAACGTTACAGCTTTCGATCATATTCGGCCCCAAACCAACTCGGGATCCAGTCAAGTAGCTCCCAAGCCAACTAGGACCCAAACTGAATTCATGCGTACTTCTCTTTGTGCTTATTTGACATTCATTTGTAGCAATTCGAGTTTATTGCGGGGAAGTTTAAAGTAAGATTTTAATCGACAGAAATTATTTTAGGCCTAGCCTACAGTAGCAATAGACTCTAGCCTAGGCTAATTGATAAAATGAGGACATAACTCAAGAGTCAAAGAAAATTTACCTCGCCAATCTGAGGCAGCCAAGGCATGCTAGACTAGTACAGAATGATCACACAACCACATAAAAAGCAGACTTAGCAGTGAATCAAAGTCCAAAGTGATCTTCAGGGAATAATGTAAATTAGTATTCAAATTTTGCATAGCAGTTCTGTGAACTTCTTCCTTTGGCCTAGTATAAAATGTCTGAAAAATGTATAGTTATGCACACAAAAAAGCTACACATTTTTGCTTTTGCATAGCAGTTTGGCCAGCTTGTGTAGCCAACTGAGGTCCAATACTTGATAAATTAGACCCTAACCTTCAATCCTCCAATAAAATCTGTATCTTCTGTTTCCCTTGACCAAAAGATAATTGCATATATATTTATATAAAAACGAATTTTTCTCCATACCATTTAGATGTCTGAAATTTGCTACCAAAAAACACTTCTCATCTGATAGGACTGAGTAGGCTTGGGACTAAGTTGCCTTGGAATAGAGTTGGCTGGAATTTGTCTAGGACCAAGCTGGCCTATCACATCTCATTCAAAAAGCAGGATTTTCATTGTATTGATGGTAATAGACATTTTCATAGTTCCTATATTCTGCTGAATAACCACTGGCAGGTCTAATGTACAGTATAGGCTGTGCATTAACACCTAGCTCTGCCTTTTGCATAGACAATAAATTACACGGCTGCTGTAACATAACCAGACTGGCTGGATAACACAGTTTGTACAGCAGGCACCTGGACATGATCCACAGTAACATTATCATTCAGTCTTCATGAGTCTTCTTGAGACCTGTTTTCATGCATGTATATATGTAAAATGTCACTTTAAAAATTGCAAGCATCGGCCGCATCACCAGTGGAACAGCTAGGCACAAATGTTGGACCGCTTGCAAATCAGAATAATTTAGGCTCCAACCTAACTGTTTTTCATGTTTTTCTTATACACAGGCAATACAGATTCATCGCCTACAAAATGTTTACTCTGTGGGGACACGGGCACTTGGGGAAAGGAAACAGGACACCAATACCATCCTGCGTTGTATACCAGATACGTCTAAAGTTTCCGGAGCCTGATGGTACCTACACAGGATTTTCATATGTTGATGAGCTCCTAGCTGCTGCCATGCCTGTGTGAACATTTTTTGGCTTAACCCATGAGGTGTGGGTAGAGCTCATGTTATAGGGTCATTCCATGTCAAATCACCTAATTTTTGAGAAAGTTGTTGCTCGACTGACTCAAAAAATTTCCAAAATATTTGTATGTGTAGACAGTGATGAAAAAAGCATATCCTGAAAATTTTAGCGAAATTTCTCATATTTTGACAGAATTAAAATTTGTTGAAATTTTGCAAATCAGTGGCAAAATGGCATTTCGGCTTTTTGTCAATTTCACGGACCAATTTCTCAGCAACAGCCTCCGGTGATTTGACATGGAATGATCCTATACTCTAGAGGGGGATAGTACAGTATGACTATCACAGTTGTGATACTCAGTTGGTGTCTGTTATTAATGAGTGGGCTCCAGCCTTGGATAAAAACAAACAGGTCGACATCGTTATTTTAGATTTCAAGAAGGCCTTCGACACTGTCCCCCACAAACTCCTTAAGACGAAGTTATATTCTTTAGGGGTCTCTAGACAAATTGTCAATTGGGTGGTGAACTTCCTTTCTGATCGCTACGCAATCTGTTGTTGTAAATGGTACAAAATCTGCTCCTGCTCCAGTTCTTTCTGGTGTTCCTCAGGGGTCTGTTCTAGGTCCAGTTCTCTTTCTGTTTTATGTAAGTGATATTGTT
Organism: Holothuria scabra; assembly: GCA_037179385.1. Classification (NCBI taxonomy): domain Eukaryota; kingdom Metazoa; phylum Echinodermata; class Holothuroidea; order Aspidochirotida; family Holothuriidae; genus Holothuria; species Holothuria scabra. The sequence goes on from CM074197.1 coordinate 13,904,394, forward strand.
GAAGCTGCTTCTCCTGAAGTTAGGTTGTTCGCTGATGATTGTGTTTGTTAGAGCCATTGAAGATCAAAGTGAGTGCAGTGTTCTACTGAGAGACATTACTCACCTGGGCCAATGGGCAAAAACCTGGGGCATGAGATTTCATCTGGCAAAGTGCAGTGTTATGTCTGTTTCAAGGAAACATCACCCCAGAATTTTTATGTACACTCTCCATGGTGCTAATCTGAAGAGGGTGGACTCTATTAAGTATTTGGGGGTGACCATTACTAAGAATCTCAATTGGAGCAAGCACATACAGTCTATTTGTAATAAAGGAAATAAGGTCCTTGGTCTACTACGGGGGAACCTTTCTTTTTGTTCAAGGAATAAACTGGCAGCTTATAAAGGTTTGATAAGACCTTCATCAGAGTATGCTTGTTCCATTTGGGATCCAAATCAGGTTTCACTTCAAGATAAATTAGAGGGAGTACAAAGAAGGTCTGCTCGGTTTATAGTACAACTTCAGTGATGTGGGATCAATGACTGCCCTTTTGAAAGATCTCAGGTCTTCGCATGCTTTGTGATTGCCACAGGCATTGTATGCTTCAAATCCTCGCCAAAGGTACCTACGGCTAAGTCAATATCCCTCCGTCTGCCCTTTGTAAACCCACCCCGTATTACTCGTAATATGCATGCTTTGCACTACTTTCCCCCTGCTAGGACAAATTGTTTTAAATAGTTTTATCCATAAGACTATTTGGGATTGGAATGATCTTCCCAGAAGTCTCATTGAGGGGTCATTAGTCACCCTAAGTCCGCAGAATTTATTACCAATTCTCTTAGGGCATGTCCGACCTCACAGTGAATACGTGGTGTACTATTGTCCTTAACAAGATGTCTCACCATATTTTGAAAGAAGAGGAGAAAATGTCTGTCTCTCTTTTCAAAAGGTTTCAGCTTGTGTAATTGCCCGTGGATTTTTTGAAATTTGTTGTGCAGGTGTCATATTATTGATGGCAATACATTTCCTTCCAGGCTACATGATAAACCAAAGAGAAGTGGTAATTTATGGCCATTTTCATAATCTTTCATGGTCTATTAGCTGAAATGAACAGCCTCAAGGCAAAAACCTTCATGAGACAAGTTTCCAGTAACATTGTTTTGACTTTTGCTAGTCTTGGGAGTAGTTGCTAGCTAGTGCCCAAGTGTCTGCTGTGTACAAACCATAATGTCCTTCATCTTATTTCTTATCCTTCAGTAATTTTAGTATCTATTACACAGCTCTACTTGCTGTGTGGGGACATTGCATACAGTGGGGTCATTGTTCATCCATAGAGTTGCTGTTTGGCTCATACCACAGGATTTTTTCCCTGGTCTGGGAGTGGTAGTAGAAAGAGAAGGGGAGTAATTTCAGTTTTAATGTACACAAATCAGCACTTCTTGTCAGCATTCATTACAGGATATTAGCCTTTAAGGAGATCTGTCATGGCTACCAGTTTTTAGGGAAAAAATGCGGTCCCCAATTATAGTACCTGACCACTGGTTCGTTACTCCAATTAGCTGCTTCAATGAGCAGCAGGTTTCTGGTACAAAAGAAGCCCAACAACTTTGGGGTTCAAATAACAACTTACTTACAATAAATCCTGAAATAAGTGCTGGCAAAAAGGGAATCAAATTACTTAAAGTGCTCTGAAAGGCTACATCCCCTTTCAGCTTATTGTGAGATAAAGTGCTATCAAATGACAACCTTCATGGTCATTTTCAAATGCCTAAATGGGCATATAATTAGTACTGAGAACAGTTCCTGACGAGGGTATTTTTTTCCAACATTTTTGAACTTCGAATGGATCGTGTATTAAATTTTCATCCAATACTTCGTTGTTTTTTTTTTGTGTACAAATTTCATGGGGGAGAGAGTGGAGGGAGGGAGAGGAAGGGGAAGGGAGACAGGGATTGAGGAGGAAGGAAAGACATTTGGTATCTTCTTCCCTGACTGGTTATGCCACTGTCCTACACAAACTGGTCACATTTATAATGCACTATGACTTAAGTTTCTGATCCCTGCCCTTATAGGCAGTGTTATACAAATGGACCAACTAGCTTTTGAGATTTATCCATGACATGGTCCAACTCTTAGGTTAACAGAGTCTTGCTATGTTGACCATGGTTGTGTTCAAAATGAATTAAATATGGTATGTATTGAGTGTGGATCATGATTGTGTTTAAGATGAACATGTATCATCAGAAGGGTTGAGTGTCAGTAGCTATGCTACTCTTGTTTTTTCTTTTTTTGTGAGACAGAAATTAGCTTTGTACATTCTTTTGAAATATAATTGAAATGGTAAAGAAAAAAAAAAAAGGAAAGTCTTTCCATGTTTGACATCCGTTGTCTGAGAAAACTACATTGGTATCAATTGCACCAAAAAGTTTAAAAAGTTGGTGGGGATTCATCACTGTGCAACCTGAATCCATATTGATGCTGCACTGGGCCAAAGGCACAAGTGTGTTCAGGTGGACAATGGCTCGCTTCAAAGCCCATGTTAGGTGTGAGTCAAGTGTTGGAGGCCTCGGCATTGTGAGGTCTGAGGTAAGACCATGTCAGAGGATCAAGGGGGCCCAGATCCCACATGCTCTGATCCTTAAATAATAACAAAAGAAAGGAAGGCGAGAGGAATTTCCAAGCCAAGGGAAGTACGGTTTCCCACAATCTGGGAGGTATTTTTCCGCCAACATTTTCTGGGTTCGCTGCGTACCGACCGATGGCACTACTCTCAGATACTTTTAAGATGGTTCCTTATGGGAAAGATTGTTAACCCCCCCCCCCCCCATGCAAAAAAAAAACATGGATTCACACCTGGGCCTCGGTCTCAGCTCGTAACTCCAGTCTCATTACTGCCAGTTTTTAAGAAGGTCCCTTCAATAATAGGTTGGAAGTTCATATTGTCTCAAGGAAGGTATTTGTAACTCACATAGCTTCATGAAGGTATCATAGGGCATGCTCTTATAAGGTTTCAAAAGAAGATCCTTACCACAGAACAAGATAAAGGTAACTAACTGCTCTAAAGTGCACTCCACTGTCGGTGTAGATGGCTTCAGCATTGGATTACATGGCCTCGGGAGTTGAGGCCTAAACTGCAATGCTGGAATAGGTGATGGATTTAAAATGCTACCTACTGATAAGTTTCAACCACCCCTGAACAATATCCTCTTCTTTAGGAAGGTGCCATGACAATGACAGGTTATTTTTTTATTCCAAAGGGAATAAAAGGGAGGGGTTACTTAGTTATGCAAGTTCCATACATCACCTCAAAAATAGCTAATTATTCAGTGAGAAGCCATGATACTGACAAGTCAACTGTTCACTCAAAAATGAAAGGGGGTGGGGGTGGGCAATCTGTACCTTAACCACCCTTGGTTGAAACTTGTGTGCAAAAATATGTCAGTCCATTCCCTTATTATTGAAGTTAGTTTGAAACATGTAAATTAAATGGAGATGTTATTTACAGGCCATGCTAACACACCCTGAAGGCAAAGGTATTTGATTAGTGGATCCCCAGCTGAAAGTACTTCTACAAACTTCAAGTGAATGGCATTTAAAATGTACCCTCTTCCTTATAACTACTTATTAGTTCCCTCCTCTTGCCGATGGACCACTTTCCAGCTTTTCATATTGTATCTATTATAACTATTTGGTCAATCACGAAGCTTTGCACACCTTGCAAACATGTTTCACCGACTGGAGTTCCAGATGTACATGGCAAGGATTCTGACTCTGGAGCACTGTGGTTTATGTATGGCTCTAGCACTTACTTCAAATGGAAATTGGCTGATTGTGGATTGTAAACAAGCCATGACTATTTACCTTTCCATCATGTTACTGGAATAAGTCTTTTCTCATCAAAATCCTGGTGACATAGATAGTCGATGACCCAACTCAAATCAACACTGTCAGACAGTACTTGCTGTTTACAACCTAGGGTGACTTGTTTCAATTAAATATCATTCATTGTGAAGTGGTAATCCTTAAAATCCATGCATTTCATGTCCCCACCTGAAGTGTATATGTTTTACTTGTAAACCTATTGCCTCTATGCTAACTGCTTGAATATCTATGTTTATGTCCTGTTACAGTGTGGGAGCAATGTATCAAGCAAAAATAAGCAGGGTGTCAATTGAGATGGCATTTGGTAAAATACTGTCTTGTGATAATATATAACAATTAACAAGACCAATGATTACATAAACTGACATACTTATTGAAACCTTGCACTATAGTTAGTGTCCTACATTTCTCAGTGACAATCAAATGTAATTATGATACGAATCAAGGGAGAATGCCAATGGCAACCACTCAGATGTAAAGAACACAACACAAAAGGCATTGTTAAAGTATTTCCTAAACAATAGGCTTTCTTTATTCATTTTTCTACCACCTCCATCATAAACAGGTGGAGCAAGTCATTTTTTTTTTTGGTGCTTGGACAAAGGCTGTGTGTTATTCTTTCCATGTAGTTTTCTTCATTGTAACATAACACCTTTCAGATTTCTTACATACAAATGACTGGGTTGAAATTTAACAGTTAGTTTTATGAATAAATACACACAGCATTGTAAAATATATATTCAGTCATACAAACTTTGTGTTTAGACAATCTATTCAATTACCACAACAACATTTCAATTCTGCCCAGATGTTGTATTGGAAATGAGTTTTCAAAAGGCAGTGTGATTTTCAGGTGAGTGTGAGATTAGGGAATTGCACATTTTCACACCATTATTACTCTACATGCACATGCAGTAAGGGGCTCACTTAGTGAGGATGAAGATGTATCTTGTGAGCACCCAAATGTGCATCATTAAAGTGTGGTTGTCCCATATTTTTGAAATAAAACATGCAAAGTTCTGGCAATTAAGGCAAAGGCACCAATGCAAATTTGCTATTGAATATTGCAATAGTAAAAAGTGTGAATGCAGCAATTTCAGAATAGGATAGCCACTATAAAAATGACAATGTTTCCCTAAAAATGACCAAGCCACTTGCCTCCTTGGAACATGTTAAAATTAACATCATTTTACTGACAATCAAGTATATTAACTTCGCAGTGCAGCTTTAATAGGGTTTGTCTCAAAAGAAAGAACTGACAAAGAAGAGAGTGCGACTGAAGCAACAAGGAAAAACTCAGATTTGCAGATGCTGAGACACTATTTGACCTAAAGAACCTCTCTAGTAATATAGTGAAAGCTTGAGGTTCAACTCATGTGGGCAGATAAAATTACTTGTTTAGAAATAAATGCAATGGAACCTTCCCGAAGAACAATTTCCCCTGACTGGTAAAATATTATGCAACAGATACTAGTGAGATGCAAACTTATGCGATATCCGGCTGACTTGGGGTACGTATACAACAGTTTAAATCTATTCTTTTTTACCACACTATTTAACTTACATTTCCATATTGAATGAGAAAAGATGGGTGGGGTATGACCCTCCCATCACTGCACATGCTACTGATGAAATACAGATCTTCTGACACTTAACCCAGAGATAAATGAGTTACCAGGGTGTGGTAGTCCCGATCAGGATGCAATGTCCAGTCATCCAGTAGGGTGAGTAACTTTTTTCATCTAGTAACTTTTTTCATTTCAACAGGGATCCATACATCAAGCATCCAAGAGAGGCATAAAATCAAAAAAATATATGATTACCGATTAAAATGGACTTGTAGCATAAACTAGCATAAAAACTGACCGTAAATCATAAAATTGTGTGATATGTGCACACATGTTCATGTGCACAAATGTGCAAAGAACTGATGTCACTGCCCAAGTGGACAAGACTGGACACAATTTTGGAAGCAAACTTCATTTGTATAGACATTATTTTTTATTCTGCAACCTTTCACATTACATGCACCTTTGACCTGGTGACCTCATAAATTATCCCCCAATGAGCATTTGCTAGTTATTCAAGTCTTGTTGGCATGAACAACAACCAAACGAAACATTTTCAGAAAGTGCTATGTAGTGATAGGTTTGTCACAAACAAGAATAAGATGTTGATGAAGGTTCTTCAAGGAAGGCTCAAGGCAGAACAGTTGTTTTCTGGACGGAAGCAGCATCGAGTGAAACAGTGAGTGTCTTTGCATGGGTACTTTATGAAACTTAAAGCTGCAATGAAACTTGTAAAATTATCTCGATGTGTATGTCACTGTACAGTGTTAGTAATGCACACTGATACTGGCATCAGACACTGCATAATCACCCATGTCTATATGGTGCAAAACTATTTGAATATTCGTATAATAAACAACCAGTCGTAGTGCCACATCCACTGCTTGTAAAAGCAAACACAACACAAATTCTAAGAGTGTTGGTAGAAAATATGAGACATTTCTCAAGAACATCCATCTTTGACAGGCATTGGGATGTGACTGATGAGGAATCTGTCATTTAGCTTGCTGAAAGATATAAGGACTTTACCGAGGTACACTACAATTTATAAAAACAGAATGCAAAGCTTCAAAGAGGTTTTGATGACTTAATTACACATCATTTAGATGGAATGTTTACAAGAAATGGCTACTGATGATGCCAGTTGGCCTCTATTCTTAATAAACTTTATACAGACTTCGTCAACAGACCTCATCTACTCGATAGGAAAATTCAATTCACCAAGTACAGGCACCAAAGTGTCACTATATTTCCCATGTATTTTGAAAAATCCTATACATTCCATATTTTTATGATTTGGGGCCTGTTATTCTATATTTTCATGTCATCTACATTTCAAAACCATTTACCTTTGGTTTGCATGTACAAACGCCTCATATGCTTAATTTCTACCCTCAACAAGAGCCCAATGGGCACTGTGGTTCCTTGCTGGATATTATGAGAACTGTGCAGCCAGTCTCCGAAATAGAGATGAGCAAAAACTCATACTCATTGTTTGTAACATCTTCACAAGGGATATTTTAGTACTAATTAATTTTTGTGACCTTACTTACATTCAACTTGTATAATACTTGGTGATCCTTCAAAAACATTTCCTCATTTCCATATGTATTTATGCTTGTAAGCAAACTTGATGTTATCACCAATGAACAATACACTATAAAACATTTCTCATACCAGCCCCATAAAGAAGAGGTTATGACCGTGTGCCAATATGGACACATGAGATATGCTAATGTAATTAAAAGCTTTTCAAAGTTTGACCTCCAGTGACCTCATCTGACCTTAGTTAAATATTGAATGGCTCAGCCGGTTTCCTCATCAGGCATATCTTTTTCTGAAATCTAGACTTCAGCTCTTGTACCATGATGGTCTTGTCAGGTCTAGGGACACGAGCAATGTTTGATGGCCTTGGTTGGTTTTTATTGGCTTCAAGGTTGATACTGCCTTCCACAGCCTTTACAGTGCTAACCATCATGTCTTGTACGTAAGACAATGATTTCTGTTGGTAAATTTTCTTGACTACCCACCCTCCCCTACCCTTGGAATAAACCAGGTTGAACCTATGCTCCCCTTCTGGCAAAGAATTCCTTGTTGCCTTTTTCACCACTGCTTGAGGTCTGTTCAGATTGTGATTATGATCTAGAACAGCTAGATGCATCCGTGCCTGCATATGCTCATATCCAAATTCAAGGCGTTTTGGACAATACTTTAGCACAACACTATGGAATACTTCCAAGGCACCAGTATGACATGCATGGACTAGCTGTTCTAGATCACGAAGGATTGTAGGGTTGAGAACAACATCCTGTAAAGCTAGATGTGCAGGAGATTCAGGTTTAAGCCATAGCTTTAGTCGTATCTCATCATCTGATAACTGAGGGTGGCCGCACTGATGAAACCGTTCACAGTCAGACCAAGAATGGACATTTGTGATGTGTTTGAGGATCGAAGTCCACATCTCCCTTAGCTTCTTGACATCTCCATCACAATTCTGACAACACCACCAAAGATGAGTTGATACAGCTTGGATCCATCTTGAAAGATCCTCTGCATCCTTCTTCTTTGCTTTTGCCAGAAGTTTCTTCTTGATGTTCTTTGCAAAGTGCCACACATCAAAGTCATGATCAATATCAGGATACTCCGTTCTCATCACCTTCCTTATGCCAGCATGCCGGTCAGTTGCCACCAGCTCTACTTTGATGCCTTTCCCCTTTCTCGATTAAGACACTTCCTGAATCCCACCTTCTCCATCGCCACTGAGCTTGTTGTATCTGTGACCTGCACCAACTCTGTGTCGATAATCTCTTCTGTAGCAGGGTTCATGAAGGTGTATGAACAATATTTGGCGCTGTATCCAGGGGAATCGTTTCTTCCATCGCCACTGAGCCACACAGATTTTCCTACAAGCTTGTCAGTCACTTCTCTTTGGCTTCTGATGTATGTGTGGTTTACCACAGGGATGAGTGTTTTCTGTAAAATGTCATAGTATGTTGTATGGCCTATGAACTTCACTTTAACAAACTCCATGTACTGTTTAATTTGCGCAAAGGAAGAACCACTGAATAGTATACCTGCAGAACAAAATACATTCCCAGCTGGGGTGTTCTTGATAAATGGCTGTGAGTACCACTTGGTGATCTTGTGCCCATGGAGACATGAAATCTGTAGTACCACCATCGTTCCCTTAAAACTTCTGCTACTTTCTTCTGCAGGCATTTGACAAACTTCACACTTGATGTGTTTGATCAGATTTTTCAGACTAGACTCAAACACAATAAACTTACTCTCATGCACAAGTTTTCCTTCTCTGGTGGTGGATATGCCAGATTGTCCAGAGTCACTACCATCTTCATCACCATCATCATCATCTTCTTGCTCTGATGGTTCAAACAGAGACCCATCTGAGGGGGAGCTGCTGCTTGTCTCTGGTTTTATTTCTCTTTTAAATATCTGTATAGAAGAAAACAAAAGACAGAAGATTTTTTGGTTAAAAAGTACATTTTAATACTATTTGGCATGACAGTCCACACCCTTCCAAAAAAACACTTTGAATGGTAGGGTATTCAGACAGGTGAGCTCAAGCTTTGTGAAACTTGCTTTAAAAGACATGGATCATTGACAATAAATATACAACACAACTTACAGTTCACTCTGACCATGTAAAAAAATACATATAAGGGGCTATTCCAATATTCAACAGGAGAGCAGATTTCATTATACAGACAAACAAAAGACCTGTCTACCTGTTTCAGAAACAGAAAACAGAACAGGCATTTGCAAGCACTTACACTGGGTGAAGATGAAACAGATGATGTTGAGGTAGCACTAGGTGATGATGGATCAATCAACAAGGTGTTTGATGGAAGGACATTCCTTAAGAATACTGTCTGATCAAGCACCTGGCGTTGAATCTAATAGAAAATAATTAAAATATACAATTTCGTTAAATAAAATAAAATGAATAAATGAATGAATGAATGAATGAATGAAAGAATGAATGAATGCATGAATACCTGTACTAATGAATGGATGAATGAATGAACCAATCGATTAATGAATCAATCAATAAATAAAGGAATGAATGAAGAAGGAATGAATGAGTGAACCAGTGAATCAATGAATCATTGAACGAACAATGAATGAATGAATGAATGAATGAACAAATGAATGAATAAATAAAGAAGTAAATAAATAAGAAAAGAAATACAAATTTGCAGTAAGGAACAGCAATGATAATGAACAGTTCCGATTTCACTGTTTGGCATTGGGAAGGAAAAACAAGTTCAAGAGTGTACTTACTTTTGGGGGTGATGGGTGCCATACTCCAGGTGTGTCTCCTTCCATACCTTCTGTTTGACCAGTGAGTTGCTATAGAAGGAGATAAAACCAACAATATTTTTCAGACAATATATACTTGAGACTACTTACATCTTTTGAGGTGCCATTATTTGATTGACTGGTCCCTTTGTTTCTATTGCCAAATCCCTTGTGAGTAGGTCCTTGTAATGACAATCACTTCTGTTCTCTTCCACGTCATCCCTAAGCAAAGGCATTGTCTGTGTATCCTTTCATTTGGAGGATTTTTCCCCCAATATTAAGCAAATGAAAGCACAATTCCCAGCCCCATCAATGTTCACACATTCAGTTTGTTTGAATGAGAAGGAAAGTTATTACAATGCCTGGGTTGATTGATTTAAAATCAAGCTGATTAAAATCATGATATAACTCAAGGTTTTTGTTGAAAAAAATTAACAAATTGATTAACATCAATTTTATCAATTTGCTTGATTTAAATCACTGATTTAAACCATGATTAAAAAAAAAAAATACATAAAAAGGCCCAATCCCTGCCTAGAAATGATGTACTGCCTATGCCTTGGTCTGCATGTTAACCTATGGGCAGTGTAAAATAAACTTGGTAATGAAAACAATGTATAACAATACACACAAATTTGGAAAGATTTGGTCTTGGGGTACTAACAAGTTTTAATTCTTTCCTACTCTTTAACCTTTGCTACATGAAGATCACTAAAACACTAAACAATAACTAAATTTGATGCAATTAGTACAGATAAGAACATATTGCTTTACACTACGTGGAACCAGTAGCATGAATAATAAGGAATAAAGCTTTATAAGTCATTATGTACCATTATTTCCGGTGATGAGAAAGTTGATGAGCCCCCAATAACCCTCGGGTATGGTGGTGTGAAGACAGGTTTTTTCTCTGTGCGTTGCTTTTCGTCAGCGGAATCCTGAAAATAAAAGGAGGAAACAACAGTCATTACAGGCACAGATGAACAATGGAATTTCACCATTTCTGACAATGTATTCAGGGATTGTCATTGTACAGAACAGGAACCAAACATGATTACACACTTTTTGCAAATGTCAAACCTTACAGAATTCTTACACAATTTTTCTCTTTTTGAGGGGGTGGGGAGGAGGGGCTGGCGCATTTCAAAATCTCAAAGCACCACATATGTACCAACAGATTCAATTGGGTTCTGCTTGTCCAGCTGGTAAGGCATCATGCTAACAACTATGTGCTGCTGGTATAGTTATAAGTGAATTTCATAAAATAGCATACACCTATTTCACTACTCTTCTATTCTTCTCAATTGTGAGTGAGTTATTGGTTAGTGGAATGCAACTTACTGGAATGTAACCAATGTAGTCATGTTCTGGGTAGGGAACTTGAGAGGCATCTTGCAATGTCTGGCAACTGCTTCTTGTAACATCAGCTTCAGTCTGAGTTTCTGCATCGGTCACATAACAGGTGTATCTTCTAACTACCTGTGTTAAAAGACACATATACATTTGCAGAAGCAGACTTACATAACTGAATGCACACAGATGTCAAAAAACTGGAAAGGTGAAACAGACAACACGAAACAAGCCATCGGTGTGCATTGGACATAAACAGAAGCAGTTGCATTTGTGAGAAACAAATGTTTCTGTTTTGGTCAAATGCACACCCTGGATGTCTTGTTTCAGGCTTCATGTTTTTGAACATAATGCATGCATTTAGCTTTCAGAAAAAAAAAAAAAAATAAATGTTAATTATCGATTACGTATAACTTTTACACCCAAAAGGGCAACATCACCACATGAGTCTGTTAGTATGATAACATTTCTTATGGAAATAAAATTGCAGTATGGTATACAACTGTATAGCAAAATAATGCAATTGAATCAGATGGGCTACAAGGGAGGCTACTCCTGAGTGAAAGTGAAGATATTTGGACAGTTTTCAATGGCTACTGAACACCAATTTTGGAAGATCCACCAAACCCACAACCTTTTATACCATATATCATTTTCTTGTATGAGACTGCTAATTGTTACTTACTTTTCTTGTAGTTTTAGTCAAAATGTCTTGCTGTTCTGCAGCTGGTGTCTCCTCCTCAAACTGAAATTGTAATAATGGAAACTGCATCATTGTATATGTTTAATGCACTTGAGGCCATTTGTGCTTGGTGCTCAGCAATGGAGTAGGTAAAACAAGCGAGTGACCCACAACTGGAAAGAAGGCCTTGGCCGGCCCGGCCCGACTTTAACCAACTGGTTAGAAACTCAGCTGTAAAACCTCATCTAAACCTAAACCCAACTAGTGTTCGGAGGGTAATGCTCATGTGACTGCCATTTCACATGTCCATTACACCCCCTTTTCAATTTGCTCAGCACAACAGCCCTGAGCCAGGCAGCTGTACCGACAACAGGAAGTGGAACACACCTGAACTGAACCACCAATTTTGAAATTCCATTTGTTTCTTTTTTTAGTTATTGTAGTTTGTTCAGCTATTCTAGCAAATGTGGTCACAAGAAGATAACACATGAAGGTTACACATGGATTTGATCTGAAAAACTCTGAATTGCAAGGCATGTGCACTCTTTGACCTAGTCACTGTTCCAAGCCATCTCTCTACCATTACGTACATATACCCTTACAATACAAAATGCAACCTGTTCATGAATAAATAACACAATGTCAAACTGAAGTGCTTCTATGATATGTTGTTTGTAGGTCAGAAAAGGCAAGTTAATAATATCATTAATATTTACTGGACACCTTATCTGCCAACCTCCAAATTTTTGCACCTGGAGATTTTCTCAAAGATATGGAGAATGGTACCTCAAGTCTCGAAATTTAGATTAGTTCTTTGGTACCTCTATTTAAACTGACCTTAAACAAAGAAATGGTTTACAATTTAATTTCACTTTATGACTGTGAAAAAATTTGGAAAATGTAAATAAACCTGTAAACACTTTAAATTGGTTTCTTTCCAAAATTGAAAGTATAAGCAACACTGGTTTCCGCAATTTCTTTAATAACACAACATTTTTTGCCAAAGATTTTAACTTGTTTTTCCATTGTGAGCTTTAGAGATTTGACCGTGAGACAACCTCCAAAACCATGATATTCTTGTTGAAACCATTAGTGTTGGCAGGTATGCAATATCCTGTAGGGCCTTGTCTAAAATATAAGCCTACTGTACACCTTAAAGTGGCAGGAAAACATTTTATGGCCATACAGGCTTCAAACTTTTGGGCACAGTGATGGCATTTCAAAAGCTAGCAGCAAACACTGCCCAAAATTCCATTGTGTGTGTTCATAAGTCATGGCACTTAACTTACAATTTCATATGAGCTGACAGGTATATCTTCTCCTGAGACTTCTGTGGGATCAAATGAGGATGATTTGTATGCCAATCCTTTCTTTGGCTTCTTAGAAGGCTGTACAAGCAGGTCCAGCATCTAAATGAAAATATGTAGCAAAAATTATTGAACAATTGGTATGGTTTTGACATGCTACAAAGCCTAATACCTGTAGCTGCTGCTGTGGATACTGTACATACAAACCATGATGTTTGGCATAAGCCCTAGGCTACTCTGTATATACTGTACCATTGCAACATGTAGTAGGCTACTACAGTATATCTCAGCACATTAAATTTGTATTGTCTGTGTTAATAAAATTATGTTTGGCATTTGTCATATGCTAGTGCAGCTACACTATATTTTGCATCAGTCCACATTAGAGTAGATGTACTATAACTACATTTTAGGCTAGGTGTAAGTTCCTGCTCAGAGACAAAGGCAGCATATACTTTTGTACACCTAGGATAACAATAATGTTTACGAACTCAAATAGCCAACAGGTGTCTCCAGCATTGTCGGTACACTATTATGAGCTGATCACAACTTGTCTTCTAACATTACGTATTGGCCATCCTGTGCAGGAATGTGTCTTTGCTGTATTGAACTGGTCACCCAGCACTAAAATTTGTCAGGAAGCACAGTTTTTTAAAAAAATCATGACTCCTACCCAGCACTATTTCCATCAGACGCAGACAAATCACTGCAAGGTTAATACTGTACCAGGAATGAGGGGAAAACTTATGAGAAAAGATTAAATGAACTGAGATCAATGTCAAATTAGAACAGAGACATATCCGACAAGACCTGTTGACTTATATATAGATCTGGATGGAATAATAGAAATCAATGGAAAGGAGAGAACGAGGGGTAACTTTTATAAAATGAGACCCAAGTATGCCAGGTTAGAGTGCAAAAGAAATGCATACTTTCATATAATTTGGAAAGTTTGGAATGAACTGCCTGATACTGTGGTAAAGAAAGCAACTGTGAATGGTTTCAGAAAAGAACTGGAACAGTATGATCATAAAGGGCCTCTGGACTCCTATTATTTAGTAGCCAGCCTCAACCAAGATGTTTCTTCATGGAGATGGTGGTGACTCAAGGTAAATCTGACTTCCCTTTGGACCACCCCTAGATTTAAAAGAATGTGCTTAGCACTCAGAAAATCCTTGGCATACCTTCCCAAACTATTGTGCAATTTGTATGCACTGATCGATTCAATGTACAGTAGGCTACTGACTGAATCAGGCTATACCCTACTATAAGAACTACTACTACTAGCACTAGTTAGGCTAGCCAAATAGTAGTAATAGAAATTACTGTAATATGACTGAGGCAGAGGCTATGTCTATACCACAATAAGTCAAAAAAAATCATGCTATACTTGTGTTATCATGTGACAATCATTTAACAAACATTTAAAACAGAAAAAAAAGATACAGGATATTTAAAGAAATGAATGAAAATTGCCATTAATATCATTCAATGTGCTTTCCTCGTTATGCTGTACATTGGTGTTGTTTGGATGAGATGACAGTAGAAAGTATGTGGCAGTACGTAATGAAATGTTTACAAAGTCCAGTAATCTTGTGTCAACTACTGTAAAAATTAAGCGAGTAAAATACAATAACAGTGTTATCTTACTGTCTTTTGTTTCGAATATTTTGCTTACAGCTTCATCAAAAATATTATGGTCACCATTTTTGGGGATGTTTTCAAAAAGTCTAATTTATCCTATGCTATAGGTCCTAGCCTAGGCCTAGACCCTAAATGTACAGAATTGAAGTTTTGCTGTAAGTCTAAATATGCTACATCAAGTATGTAGACCTTTTGTATTAAGTTAATATTGTAGCCTGGGTAGGCCTAACAGTTAGAGTTGATGCCTGAGTCTTCTGTGGCCTGGCACTGTATTCATGCAGGCCCTACAAAAAATGAACATTCACCTCTTTCCTCTCCTTTGCCTGGATTCTTTTTGCCGTGTTTGGACGGTCCTTTGGTTTACATGTACGTTCCCGAAAAGAAAAGATGGTTGGAACTGCACCAGGCACAAGCTTTTTCCTTTTTGGCGTTGTTCCCATTAGTTTCGCCATCATATCCTCTTCAAAGCAGTCCTTGCTAAAGTGTTGGTCGCAGACAACCCGATCGACATGGTACACATACGTATTTGGGTTGAACTTGTCAGTTCCAATTGCATGTAACCATTTTGCACACAAGCCTGGTTCTTTTTTCGGATCAGGGATTGAGAAACAGGATATTCTGTCACCATCTGCAGTCGTATCCCCCCGCTTGTTGCTGCAACCAAAGGCTTGGCACTGTGGCATGACACCTTCTGGTTAAACGAGACCGGAAGGCAGCAATACAGTAGTAGTAGTAACGTTAGGCATAGGTTAACGTTAGGCCTATCTTATAGCCTAGCCTGGGCTAAAAGATGTTGTAACGTTACCTCAAGTGAGGCTTACGGTACACTGAGTTTCGATGTCAGAATTCGATCCAACGTAAGAAATTGAGGCTGAATATTTATTCTCCCCTTTGACGCTGTCTTTCTCTTCACAATAATTATGAAAGTAAAAATTTGACTGGCTTGTTTAACCCGGTTGTGCTAACGATCTTTACATGCGTAATTCTGTCACTTCACCTGTACAAAACAGATACAGCTAGCAGTGGCTTCGATAGTATGCCGTGCCAACACATTTGCCGGTTCTACGTCATAACAGTGCAGTTTCGCAATGCTAGGCTCGTACATCCCGCTGGTCATACTTTACCGTAAAAAATTAATTTCTCGTAATTTTTCCCAAATTTAGAAATATTTATATTTTTCTAATGATTAAAAAATTGTAAATTTCTTTTTAAGGTGATTTAGGAACCGTTTCCGGAAAATTCCTTTAATTGATCTGATTCTAGTAGTAGAACATCTGCTTCTCATGGGGGAGTCCCATTTTTGATTTGGAGGTCAAATAATGTCAAAGTCTCTAAAGATGGAACCTACTGCAATTGTGCTTGGTGCTCAGCATAAAGCTATGGAGTAGTGAAAAAAGCCAATGAGCCACAACTGTGGAACATTTAGTGGGCACCACCAGGTTAAACTAGGCAGCTAGAGTTGAGACCTAAAACCACAGCTAAGTGACTAACAAATTAATAAATCTAAGTAAGCTTTTTCATAATTAGGCATATTGTGCACTCAAACTTTGTAAATTCCATTTTAGTTTGTGAGTTTTTTTATCACATAAACTAGTGGGTTTAACTCAAACTTTGTAACTCCATGACCAGTTTGGTTGACTGTTTATCCAAGGAGAGGTCTTTAAAAGTATATTTTTCTGCAAATCATACAAACATTGTTTTTTTTTATTTATTTATTTATTTATCAACAGAAACTTATAAAATATCAGGGGAAACCAGTGACTGTGGAAAAGTATGAACCTCCAACAACCAGTCCAGGTAATGATATCATTGAAATTGGGCCTTTTATCAAACTGTGCACGCAGATGTGTATAAAGCTAACAAGAAAATTGCAATGAACTAATTCCTTATTTTCGCAAAGGGGGGCAAGTATTGCAACTGGTAATGTCATGTTATTTATCCCACAAACTGAATAATATATTTGTGATTTTAAGATTTCAAAACAGATATTGGCATTTTTTAATTTCATACTTACATTAAAATCATCAGAATTGTAATTTCGTAAATTTGATTAATAGAAATTGATTATTTAGAAGTCTGTAGTAAAATCCTGAACTGGTACGAGTTCACACGAAAAGTCATGAGTTAACCTTTCCCCAATTTGTGATGAAAGTGCTTTCCTGATGTTAGGAGGGTTAGAGAGAGGATGGAAGGCACAATGAAAAACAAGCATCCCTCCATCCTGTTAATTTTCACAATGTCTGGCCTAGAAACAGAAGCTGCCATGGACACTTTCCTCGTCTATAATGCTATAATGTATGTTTTTGTGACATTGAATTTGCAAGTTTCAATAGCTGTATGTAAACGAATGTCATTACGCCTCAATGGCATGCATGCTGCTGACAAAATGGACCTGATTAACAACAGTGCATATCTGGTCCTCTTAAAAATGAAAACGCACAAAATGTCATGACTGGAATGGCAATTACACATGTGTACATCTCTCCGTTTTATCGGTCCATCATTCTGAATAAAAAAGTGGCTAATTATTTCAATGGCAACTTGAAATTATTCGGAGGTGTAGGAGAGGGGGAGAGGGGCAAAAAAAATTCTATCCAAATGTTTCCTATTGTACACCTGGTACACATGGTGCATTCGACTTAATGCAAATTGATGTCAAGAAAATGGTTGGTCATCTTGGCTGTCAACTTGGACACATCTTAGATTAAAAATGGGATATATTTTTTAGAAAAATGTATGACATTTACATTACAAGTTGTTGTGTGGCATTTCATTTGCACTTCCATATTTAATCTATGTGAAAATATTTTTTTGTTTTGTGTAGATTTAGAGAGCAAAGACCAAGGTTTTCGGATCATCGTTCGAAATCTTTCATTTCAGGTGAGTGACAACTCATTGACATTCCTATTTTGTTTTTAAGTTTCACTTGTTTAAATGCAAATTATTGTTGGAATTATTTTTTGTACAAGATTTTGTTTTAATCTCTGTAGAGCTTGTATATTGTATTACTGATTTACATCTTACTTTTACAGGTTACTAAGAAAAGGCCTTTACATTTCCAGCATTATTTTATTTTGCTGGCATAATAATCTAACTTTTCTAGAAGTCCTACAGTTGTGCATGGGGCAGGAAAATTATTGTAAATAGTATGTTTGATATGACACACAATTCCCCCACCCTTTAAATCCAACCTCCTCCTCCTTACCCCCCCCCCCCATCTATAGTATAGATATGGTGGTTATGAAGCAAGGATTCCATAATAGCAATGATCATACTTCCTCACAAGAAAAAAGCCATGCTCAGCCAGAGTGAAACCAGTCATTAGAAACTGATCTGTTTACTCCAATAAACTTACTCCCCACAGGGTTGAAGCTACTGCAAACTATGTTGGTTATTTCTATAGATTTTAGCTGATAATAATCGTCATTATGAAGGGAGGGGGGGTACAGGAAGAGGGTTTTCAGCAAGTCATTGTCACAGCAGCAAGACTTTTTGATGTCATGTATAATTATGAAGTGAAATTATGATGACCACTCCATGTTAACATAATGCAACATTTGTTTGAAGTAAAATAGTATTTCACAAAATTTCACACTTGGGAAAATGGAGAAAAAATATCCATTTGGTGATGCTACATTTTGAGCAAGGTTTGTCATTCCTTCAGAAAAGGGGCAGTGGGTGAAGTATTCTATTAAATCGTCACTCAAAAGTTTTGCAAGGTTTCTTTTTAAGTGCACTATCTATCACACAACTTTGTATTTTTGCTCATATTATTTGCAAGATCCTCCCTTTGTCCCGTAGGCAGAGGTTATGTGTGTCATGTTTGCCTGATTTGTGGTGCAGGGGTGTGTCATATGTGCATCATATTTGCCTGATCTGTGGTGCAGGGGTGTGTCAGAGTTCTCCAAATATTGCATCAAGCAAACCTTATTTATGGTGCAGAAAAGGCATTTCATATGCTACAGAAAATGTGTGACAATGTCTAAAAACCGTTTGGTCAATTGCATGATGGAGGGGTGCGTAAATGACCAAAGATGTTTTACGCTACTAATAAAAATTTACTGACCTTGTCTGGGGGTCAGATATTACAACTTACAATTGAAATGTGCATTATCTGCTTGTGTTACTTGTTTGTAAATTTGTGTTGTGACAAATCAAATAAATCAAAATCAAAGTCAAAATGATATATTTTAGCCTTTGAATTTCTTTCTTAGTGCACAGAAGTACAGGTTGGAGATTTGTTTGCTGAGTTTGGGGATGTTTTGGAGGTAACCATACCAACAAAATATGTGAAGGGAAACAGTAGAAAACTCGGTTTTGGTTTCATTAGTTACAAGACTAAAGAGGAAGCGGCTAAAGCAATCAGCTCAATGAACGGCAGAGTCATTAAAGGTGAGTTATTTTCAAGAACCTACCAGTAGTGTACTCCTTTATTTTTTTTGGGGGGGGGGGCACACCCCAGGGATACATGAAGGTCTTGCTCCCATGAAGGTGGTCAATGATGAAGCATCAGGGGTGGTGCCAGGATTTGCCCGACAGGGGGGCCAGCATTTCAAGTCCCTGACAAAGGCAATGAGTTAGCTTCAGTGGGACGCGACTTGGTAGAATCTGAGGGGCTCGTGGCGCGCCGAAGTTTTTGGCCCTTTTTCAACAAATATTTAGAAATCTGGAGTTTTTTTAGAAGAAAAAGTTTTTTAAACAAAATTTGGCTTTCGTAAGGACCATTAAAAAGTTGGGGTGTTTATTGAAGAATCTGTCCTCCATATGGGTAAAATCAAAAATCAAAAATTTGCCCGAAAAATTTTTCCCTTTTTTTTAACCAAGATTTGAAAATTAACAGCTTATCATATTGGGGAAGTTTTAGAATTTTATGAAAAAGAAATGTTTTTTGGGTAAGGTTAAAATGAAAAATTTGGACTTTCTATTTGTTGATATGCGTGGCAAGAGCAATTGTCGGAGTGATAAAGAGCGTTCACTTGGGTGTTTTATTGTACGGAGTGGGGCATCGAAAATGAAAATGTTTGCCATTTTCAACAAATATTAGAGAATCTGAAGGTTCTGTTGGTGGAACTGTAACTGCATGACATATTTTGAGGCTTTTTGGAAGAGTGTGACCCTTTATGAGAAAAGTCAAGCAGGAGGTGATCTGTATTTTGCTGGGGTTTCTGAATAACATCATGGAGACTAAGGCCTCGGAATTTTCCTTGCTGAAAAAGTTTGGCTTACCATATATTTCAAGTTTTATATTTTGTATATTGAAATATGCGTACAGGAGTGTTTCAATTTGGTAGGAGACAGAATAGTCTATTTTGTCTGAAATATGTAATCCTGCCTGAGAACCAACTAGAAATGCACAGAAATTTTTGAAAAATTGAAAACCCCAGACAGCCGGAAATGGCATTTCCCAGGCTCGTAACCAGAAACAAAGCAGTCTTTATTTTAAGCTTTTTTCGCTATAAAAATTTCACTTCATATTGCCCTCAAACAAAGAATAATCTGCAAGCATGCATTGTTCTGTTGAGCAATCTGTTCGACCAAACTACTATCAAAGCGGAGCGCCATCATTAGTTGTCGCGGAGCGTAGAGAAAATTGAAAAAATCTAACCCTCAGACAGCCGGAAATTGCATTTCCCAGACTTGTAACTAGAAATGAAGCAGTCATTATTTATGAAAGTTTCACTTCAATAGAAAAAAAAGCCCAACTTGCTATGTAAAATAACCAGATAAAAGGTACCGCTATATGGTCTTGTCTTTTTCTCGGGGAAAAAACTGTGCAACCGAATTGAAAATATGTCAATTTTTGGACTCTATTGAGACTCTGCGCTGTATTCAATTGCTAGGACCATTATATTTATGGAATTTTCTATGTGACTTTTCTGAAATCCCGACAATAAATGATTTTACTTGCGACGTCTTTGAAAATATGTCACGTTACAACAAGGTGGCTTCAAATGAGTTTTCAGTCAGACTTATCAGGACAGGACACATTCCCACACTTCTGTTAATTATTATGTATAACTGAAAACGGCTTGGCCGATTATCATTACTGTTGCTCGAATTCGACTGTCGGGGCAGGACAGATGGCAAACCATTTGGGCACTGCATGCACCTGAACAAGTTCTCGTCCGTTTGTAAGGAAAACTAGTAATGCAAAATCAAAATGATCGTCTGGGGACTAACGTTAATCGGGCTTATATCTTTTATTGTGGGTCTATAGATAAAGGCTCCCCGGCGACACTGGATCTTTTCAGAGACAGGGGAAGGGTAGCCTTCCCCGACGGGAGTATGGCCCCTGGTTGCACGCTGGTGCCAGCCTTGGTTACGTCTGCACGTGGAATTTCCAGCTCCCTGATCTGCAACACAAATATTGGTTATGGGTGACCTTGCGCGCACAGATTTAAGATTGGACAAGGTACATGTAATGCATTTTAAAAGAGCTATGAACTAAGAGCAGTAATTGAAAATCGATTCCGATAGGTATTAAAATAGTGTTATAAAAGAAAAAATGATGTTCAAGATCACCCATCCAGTAAATTCAGTCGGTGCTGGTTTTTTTTATAATTTTTTTTTATTTTTTAGGCCTCCCTGACGAAATCGCTGACCTTCCCCAACGGGGGGGGGGGGGCAGTGTTCCCCGACGGGGGGGCCATGGGCCCCCCACCCCCTACCCACCCCCCGCTGGCGCCACCCCTGTAAAGTATACCAAAACACAGTCCCACAATCCTTTGCGTTGGTTATTTTTAAAGTGTCTGTAGCAGGTTTTACACTTGGTTAGTTTGCTAAACAGTTCACTTCCTCTCACATTGCTATCATGGACTTGAGCTCTGTATGACTATTCTGTGATTGATCATATAAAGTTGTGCATGATAATGTTCAAGGTGTTTGTAAAGGATGCTAGAGAGATAAAGAAGCAGTGATATGGGGATGAGAGCTAAAATGTGTTTCCAACATCCTAGCTAAAAGCTCATCATGAGTATTTATGCATGGGATGTAACTGTCTACCAATCATCAAATTGTGTCATTGGAAGAGGAAGGAAATCAAGGGGACATTTTAAATGACCAGTTTATCTTGCTGTAAGACAGCTATCTCTGGCCCTACATCATGGTTGCAGATGGTTGACCTTCATTACAGGTGTCAAATGTATACAAATCTATTGACTTGCATGCTGTTAACACATGTGAAATTTGACAAAACACTCTATTTTACAATATTTTGTTAACCAAATTTGGAGATTCCTTTCAAAGTTGACTGGTTTGAGATCATTATGAATTTTAATATTTTTTTTAAAAGTTTCAACTGTGCTGTTCTGCTACCAATACATCACGTCTTGCATGGTGCAGACCTTTGACCAAGGTCCACAAGTGTTGGCCTCAGTGTCGGCCATTTGTGGTCTGTGACAATCATCCAGACAAAATTTAAAACCAAAAACTATTTGAGAAACTTCAGGCAGCAATATCATTACATTCCAGTGGAAGAGACCAGCTATCTGGCCAGCTGAGCTGTCTTGAGAACCCCCGGCCTAAATTGTGGTCATTATATTGATTTGTTCTCTGCAGACTTGTATTGAAAGATTTGAATATTGGTAGGCGTCTTCTTTCTCACAGATCGTCCTGTTGCTGTTGACTGGGTTAAACCACGAGATCAATACAAGAAGTTAAAGCAAGGTAAGAGATGACAGAGAAATTCAATAGAAAAACGCTAGAGGGCAGTGTTTAGTGATTTAAATGTATTGCTATGTATTGTTTTCAAAAAGGAAGCAATGCGTAGGCATTTACTGTACATTGATTGTTTGAAGGAAAGTTAAAGCTCAATTGTTTGGTGTAACTTCCTTTCAAATCATGCATTTATTTCTTGATATACCAGCAAAAGAAGTTACTGTGTTCGTGACTAGAAGTGAACTTGACGCAAGCAGTGGTACCCTTTTCGTAAAAAAATAAGGAATGCTTTGATTCCCTTGTTTTTTATTCTGTTGTGTCTTAGCTTGGAGAGACTAGAATGGGGTAGCCCATGGACAACGTAAAGTTTGTAAGTTTCTGTGCCTCACAGGTTGTCAACCAAAATTGATTGTAAAGTTTACGGAAAACAAAAAGCTGATTCTTAATGCAGGGAGGACCTTCATATGTGATTGCTAATGCTTCAAGTTCACTAAATTTTGAAAATGTGACAAGATAAACTGATGATATCTGTGAACCAATTGAATAGCCCACCACCTACCCTCCATCTGACCACCGCCCACCCCAGCACCCCCTTCATGTAAATTGTATTCTCCTGCTGTAGCATCAGTTTCAAAGGTGGTGTTCCATTCTCAATATGACGGGAAAGGGGGGGCATATCATTTTTCAAAAAATTATTCTATGGAAAATAAATGTCAATGTGCAATGTTTCAAATAGTATTAGTGGTTATCTCCCCTCCCCCATCACTGTCGGGAGGTTGGGAGTTTGAGCCCTGGCCTTGTCATACCGAAGATTTTAAAAATGGAACCTACTGCCATTGTGCTTGGTGCTCAGCATAATCAATGGAGTAGGGAAAACAAGCCAGTGAGCCACAACTGGAAAAAAGGCAGTGGATGGCTCGACTTGAACCAATTGGTGACCCTCAGAGAGGTGCACTCTAGAACTGAAAGAATTGGATTTAAAAGGTTTAAAAGGAATTTTTTGTTCCTATAATACTTGCTATTGTGACAGATAATGAAAAGGGAAACAGTAGCAAAGAATCTGCTACAGAAAATGATCAGAAAAAGGAAACTGGAGGAAAGGAAGAAGAATTGATGGAAAATGGTGATGATGATAGTGAAGAGGAAGAAACAGGAAGTGATGAGAGTGAAGATGATGATGATTCTGAAGAAGAGGATGATGATGATGATGATAGTAAGGAGGAGGATGACACAAGGAATGATGATGAGGAAGAGGATGATGAAGAGGAAGACATGGATGGAGAGGAGGATGAGGAACTTGAAGTAAGTGGCTGTGATGATGTGAGATGAAATTAGATGCAATGGGGAGGGGCAGAGATTTGTTGGCCTGGGGTGGAGGTGGGGGGGGGGGTGAAGGAGGAGAAAGCAAAAGAGGAGGGGGAGGATATAAGGTGATAGTGATTGTACTAGAGGAAAAAATGATTCAGGTGGATGGGGAGCATGGTGGGATCAGTGAGGGTGGAGGAAGAAAACAGAATCATAGGGTAGGATGTAGGGGAGAAGAAGGATGAAAGGAAGATGGTTAGGACAGGAAAGTAAGTGATAGTGATGTGATAGTGATAAGGATAGTGATGTGATAGTGATAGTGATAAGGCTAGTGATTAGTGATAGTGATAAAGATATTTAAGAGGACATAGTGATGCAGGTTTGTGATAGAATAATTGGGCCATGGGGGAGGATGGAGAGAAGAAGAGGAAAAAGGGAGGAAGGAGGGAACAGAAAGTAAGTAAGAGGAAATGGTTATGGGAGAGAAAATAGTGATTGGGGGTTTGAAGGGAGAGACAGGGATCAGTGGGAAAAGAGTTTGGGGGTGGGGTAATATTGTTATGTTCATTTGTAGGCTGTTTTTTGCACACTCTGTGTAAAAACTTGTTTCTAGTGATGAAATAGCTTTATCATCTTTGACACAAATATGTAGAGTCTGGCCATAGTAACACAATTTTATCGTAGAAATTTTTTTTTTTTAGTCTAGTTGTATTTTAGGTCTTGAGCTTTAAATTTTCCAGGTGTGCTAAAAATCACACTCCTTAAAAAATTAAGAGGTGTGGTAGGTGTGCTGTTTTAGTAAACTTGAATATTTTTATATTGGTTACAAATGCCAAAAATCACACTCCTCACAGTGATTAGAGGTGAATGATGATGTGATCGCACTGGTATGCCTCAAAATTCAAGGCCTGTTATTTTAACACAGAATTTTGTGGAAGGGGTAAGAAGTTGTTTTCTCCTTCCTCTCTTAAGTTCTTAATGCAGTTTTGGGGGAAAAAAAAGAACAAAGCAAAGCAAGTAATTAATTTAGTTTGTACCAGTTTTGCGAAGTTTAATACAAAGTAATGCTGTAGTTTAGTCAAACTTCAACACCATAAGCCATAGTTAGTTACTTAGATGAGGTTTTACGGCTCAGTATCAAACCAATTGGCTCAACTCAGGCTGACCATGACCTTTTTTCCAGCTGTGGCTCACTGACTTGATTTCCCACAATTTTTAGAGTATTCAGTATGACCTGGCCAGGAGTTGAACTCAAGACCTCGCAACTGCAAGTTTGATTGCTGTAACCACTTGATACACCCAGACTCTCAATTGTATTGACACCTGTTTTTTTTTTTTTTTTTTTTGTCCTCAGGATAAAGGGAAAAAGTACCAGACAGATCGTGCATCGATGGACATAGAGGAAGGTAGAACAGTATTCATCAGGTAAGTTAAACTCAGGTTTCTGCAATTACCGGGGTTAGAAATAGAATTTGAAATGCAATGGAATGCTTATGATCAGGTATAATTTTGCATATTTGGTAAAGGTGCATACTGAAAGTTCAAGGTTCATATAATGAACTTTTAAGAGAGTTTTGCTCAACTGCATCCAAAATGCCCTGTTGAAGGCATAGCGAGTCATTATCAGGTTAGGTTAGGTTAGGTTAGAAAGTCTTTTTTGTCTGAACTTGAAACCTTCATGTTTAATGGAGCAGTGTTTTTCAGTTGTAGCTCTCTGATTTTGTTCTCTACTCTATTATAATAAAAATAATAATGATTATGATAAGCATGGATTGTACCTCAGGGTGACAGTTGCATTGATTTACACACTAAAAATTCATATTTTCTAACCCTACCCCTAACCCCACCCTAACCAAATTTGGTAGGGGTACCTTTTAGACCACAAGGAATAATTTAAGCCTATTTCCAACAGTAAAATTATTCTTCTAAATGGTACTTAAACTTTATGGTGACAGTTATATATTGACTTGTTGATATGTTTATTTTTTCGCCAGGTATGTCCCCCGAAGGTATAACCCATGCAAATAATGGTAATGATAATGATAATGTGATTGTAATGGTAATGATAATGATAATGATAATTAAAATTATTATAACAATAATAAGGACTTTAAGGGCAGTTGTTTTACGATGCTAAGTGACCTCCAATGTGGGAAAAGCCATTGGCATATGAATTCCAACTTCTCATTGGGTGGCAACCATTTCAACAGTTTGGATCAACTCAGGCATTTTTTTGAAAGACCAGTTCAGTTGGGAAAACCATAGATTGCTCTTGGATTAAAAACCCATCATACTTTGAGCTGGCCAGGATTGCAGCTCCAGATCTCCGCGTTGCTAAGCTTCATCTCTTCAAATACTGGCCGCTACCGTATTCCACTTAGCCGTAACACCGGTATTGGTTATGCAGAGCACCATTCACAATGGCAGTAGGTTCCACTTTTGAAGTCTTCAGCCATGGGGTCAAACCCTGGACCTTCCAAATGAGGGTCATATGCTTTAACAACCAGACCACACACTGACACTACCACAACACTTTTATGGAATAGTGTATAACAGATTTGCAAAATTGTGGTACAAAGCGTGAACTAGTGAATTGATCAATTGAGTTTAAATGCATCATGGAGTGACCTGTCTGCATTAGACATTGAAACTCTTAACACCCACCTGCCTCAACAGTATAATTAGTTTTAAGATTATGAGCAGGAGTTCCCTGCACTTGTTGGGAAAAAGCTGACCTTTGACTTTGTTCCTTAACAAGATCCTCCTACACTATTTGAGACCCCCAAACCTCCTCCGCCCACCGGAGACATAGTGCTTACACTGAATGGATGTCAAATCTTATAACGGAACAGTGTGCTATGGAAAGTATACATAATTTGAAAAATTGTAAGAGTTTTATTGTTTCTTTGATCTCAACGACAGGAATCTTCCCTTCGAAGTTGAGCAAAAGGAAGTGGAAAACCTATTTAGCAAGTTTGGAACAATCAAGTATTGTGCCCTTGTCAAGGATCGAATGACAGGATTACCCAGGGGTAATGTTTCACATTAATTCTTGATATTTCAATTACAGTTTATTTTTCGGTGTAAATCTTTAGAGGGGTTTAGAAAGGAAATCAGAAATAAATGTTGCATGTAAAGATGGCACAGGTAGCCAGGATTGAGATAAACTGTGTGCAATGCATTTTAAGTAATGATGCATTTAAGGCAGTATGATTTAAATGGAAAAATACTGTTAAAATAGCAGCAGAACTACCTTCAGATGGACAGTGCAGGCTTAAGCAAGATGTGTCCATGTAAATGTATCCAATGAACTGTAATTTCCAACAGTGCTTTCCTGTTAAATGTTACAATGCATGTTATGTGAGTGACACTTTACTTCCTTCGAAAAACACTGACTTTTCATCAGTGTTTTGTTTAAATAAGTAAACTTGAACATTTTCTTGCAAATCATTCATGAACAAATGTACAACAACAACATGCACGCAGTTCTCTGTCGGTAGTTCTCACGTGACGTCATACCAACCATTCACGTGGCGTGTCTCAGCCATGTTTGAGGGTAACCCCTATATGTATGTACAGGCTTGCCCTCAGACATGGCGGTTGCTAATGCCTAGTTGTGATGTCACTGAGAACTATCTATAGAGAGAATTTTCCAAAGGATTTCTGACATTTTTTGGGGGTGCATTATGTTACAAAGCTTTTGCTACCTTACGCTATTAATGGTTAAGTTGTGTGTATAGACCCATCCCATCAACTAGTGCAGTCAGCCATTAGTGGGGTCCATCAACCTCACGTCATCTTAATTTTATTGTCTACATGCAGTTCTAAACCCAGATATTCAACAAAATTGAGGGAATCAAGAGCCATTTTAGTTTACAACAATCCATGATGCATGTGAGCCTAGAATTTGAAAGATTAAAACTGATTGACCCCAGTAATGCCCGACTAATTCGGGCTATCTTTGACTGTCTGGATTTGTCTTTTCCTATAAATGCATCTATTTCTTCTACAGGTACAGCATTTGTGCAATATGCAGATCAAACAGAGGCCCAAAAATGCCTGAGAGCAGCTGTTAAAGAGGTAAGGTCAGCAGAAAGAGGAATGTATTGACACACAGGGTCATTGATGTGGAATTTCATCCTTCCTCATCACTTTTTCCTACTTCATAAAAATATGATCACAGTTTTCGGCATAAATTTGAATGTCTTACATGTATGAAATGGTTTAAACTTTAAGCTATGTGTTTCTTTTCCCCAAAAAAGTGCTCAAACAATTTTATGATAATACTCTTGGAAAATATAAAACACAATATGAAATTAAATTCAAACTAACAATTCATTTGTTTTTTTGTTTGCACAGGAAAATAGCCTGACTCTTCACGACAGACAATTGGTGGTAGCCAAAGCCCTGTCCAGAGATAAAGCATCTGAAGTACAGGAGAAACGAAAGAAGATTGAACGGAGAGAGGAGAAGGACAAAAGGAATACATATTTATTGATGGAAGGATGTAAGTATTAGCGTTGTCAAGATTTTACAGTTGTTGATAGGAAACATGCCTATGTTACACCATGGTTCATGTGCAAAGTGCAGTAGGGAGAGTGGAAGGAGTCAGGAATTTTATCATGGCATTGAAAATTCTTGGATTTTGGGTGTCTGGTCTTGAAAATGATGGTCTTGAAGTTTGAACAGCTTTCCAATATGATAGTTTCGATCATGTTTTGTATGTGTCCGTGCTGGGTAAACACTGAAAAACAAGGACTACCCTGAACAATTTTTTTTTATTTTTCAGTACTAAACATTTCCATTTTAGTCTCTAAAAAGTCTGGAAAATATCTTGAAACCTATTATGGGAACCCTGTTTATACACACATATGAAAAAGGTAATGGCCCACTTCTCATGCAGGAAGCCAGGCAAGTTATACCAAAGACTTGAAAATGGAACCTCTTGCCGTTGTGTTATGCTCACGGACGTATAAACATGGACAGAACATGTAACTTGTACGTCCTATCCGTAGATGGTCGCCACCGACTGAGACAAAAATGTGCACCAAAATGGCCGCCATGAGGCTACAATTTGTGTGATTTGAAGACGAGGCTGTAATATTGTAAACAAAAGTTTAACTATAATGAGAAAAAATATCATATTCCTGCAACATGTGTAGTGATTTTGACCTTAACTTGCCATATTTCAAAAATATTTAAACTTTCTTTCAAAATATGGTGATATACTTGAGCAAGTCCAAACTTTCATACAAAATCATAGCAGATGGCCATCTTGGTGCACTTTTTCTCACACGTACAGCAGCAACAATCTACCGTACAGTATGCTCTGTCCTTGTATAGGAAGTCCTTGGTTATGCTCCACATAAGCAATGGAAGGGGGAAAACGATGCAGTTTCCCATAACTAGAAAAAGTGACGTGGACACAGTTGAAATAAAGCAGATGGTTATAAAATGAGTTGTAAAAGCATATCTATCTGTCTGTCTGTCTAATCTGTCTAATCTATCTAATCCTATCTGTCTAATCTATCTATCTGTCCGTCCATCCATCCGTCTGTCCGTCCATCCATCCGTCTGTCCATCTATCTGTCCGTCTGTCTGGCTGGCTGTCTGTCTGTCCAATCCGCCCAATCTATCTGACTTCACTCCATTAGGTACAGAGAGGGGACTTGTTGGGGAAAGAGTTTCAGATGAAAAACATAAAGCCTGATCATTTATTTTAGAAGCAAAAATTACATCATGAAGTTGTTATTTACAGCATCTGTGTGTATCATGTGACATGATTCATTATGTCTTAAAAACCAAATTGTCCTCTCACCCCAAACAGTTCCAATTCTCCTATCATACTTACTTAAGTCCCTCCTACAACTGTCTAAAATTCATCCTCATACAGACACAATCTTAGTTTAATGCTTAATGGTGAGTATACAAGACCCCAATGGAAATTGAAACACTCTCAATACTTGCTGTGTTATATGAGCTATAGTACAATGTTTTTTTTGAACTTGCTGTCATTCAAAGAGCTGTGCCAATTGAGAATTTTCATAGACTACCACCAAAAATTGAAAATAAGGGGTGAGAGTTGACTGCCTTTGACATCATGTGACATCATTTTGGAGATTGTGAAGAACACTCTAAGTAGAATTCTTCATAGGCATATGTTGAAGATGGAAGTGTGTTTCTCATACAAAAACTTTTACAAACCAGTAGTCTACAGTTTTTGGTGAAGTTAGTCAGGTCAGTGGAGTTTCAAAGGCTCAGTGTCTAACCAATCATTTAAGTCAGGCCAACCATGCCAATTTTTCTGGTTGTGGCTTACTGACTTGTTTTCCCTCCATTGCTTATGCTGAACACCAAGCACGATGGCAGTAGGTTCCATTGTTGAAGTCTTGGGTATGCCCTGACCAGCAGTCAAACTGCAGACCCTCTGACTGGGAGGTAGACGTCTTACGTTTAATCATGCAGTCTGTTTTGCGTAAATGTTGCAATGGTATGTGCTTGCCTTCATTGGAAGGCTATTGTTCTGCCCTGTGAAATACTCTTCTTGTTTTTCTTTTAGTCATACGTCCAGGAACAGAAGCAGCGAAGGGATTGACAGAGTCTGATCTCAGGAAGAGGGCTAAAATAGAAGCCGTTAAGAGAGCAAAGATAAAGAACATGTTTATATTTGTGTCAAAAACTAGACTCGTTGTTCACAATCTTCCGATGAGTGTGAATGACAAGAAGCTGAGGGAAGTTTTCAAGTCTGCTGTGACTAAGAAAGGTGCCAAAATAGTAGAGGTTAGTAGTGTTCTTTCTGTCTATAACAACTAGAATAGAAAGGAATCCTAGTTGTAGATGCTGCAGATCTGCTTAGGAGTTGAAGCTTGCTGATTTTCACATTCTGGCTAATTTCACGTAATCATGTGAACTGAGGTGAGAGCATGCAACAGGCCCTCACTGTTGTCATACACCTATTTCCAAATAGCAATTACAATAAATTGTGGGATAAAGTTTTGGGTGAACGTCAATTTTCACCACAGTAAAATGTCATTGACAAAAATGACAAACACCAAAACTCTATCCCACAATCCTTTGTAATTGCTACTTGGAAATAGGTCTATTAAGTGCACTTTGGCTCCCCCATGCCTCTTCTATTGAAACTTCCTTGATACTTTCCTTTTGGCTAAGGTAATGTGCAGTATCTGTTCTTTTCATCCAGTCTAGAATGAAGCCATACATGACAGACCAATGAAATGGCATCAGGGCCATGAAATTGGTCAAGTGTTGTCCTACAGTGGACATAATAGCTTCTTCTGGAAGCAGTTTAAACTTTGGTTTTGCCGAATGGTCCTTTGCCAGAGGGTTGGGAGGACTTTAGAAAGAGTATCCTTGATACTTCCCTGAACTGTACATTACAACTCCTAAAGGATCAATTTTTGATTCCTTGCCGAAGGCAGGCAAGGAATCTATGCGATGGTGATGTCGTGTGTGTGTATGTGTGTGTGTGCGTGTGTATGTGTGTGTGTGACGCCTGCTTGTAAACACGATATCTCAAGAAGGGTAACCCCCAGGAATCTCAAACTTGGCATGTAGATTGTCCACATTGAGTAGATGGTCCCTATTTTTTGGTAGAGGTCAAAGGTCATTTGGGGTCACCAGAGGTCAAAATGTAAATACCTTGGAAATTGCTTGTAAACACGATATCTCCAGAAGGAAAAATGTGAGCGATGTCATACTTAACATGCTAATGGTCCATATTGAGTAGATGGTCCCTATTGTTTTTGATGGAGGTCAAAGGTCATTTGGGGTCACCAGAGGAAAAAAGGTCAAAACCTTGTAAACACTGTATCTCAAGAGGGGTAAATGTGAGGGATCTCATACATGCCATGTGGATTGCCGATATTAACTAGATGATCTCTAATGTTTTTGGTGGAGGTCAAAGGTCATTTGGGGTTATCAGAGATGAAAAGCTCAAAAACTTGTAAACACCAAATGTCAAGAAAGGTAACTGCCAGGAATCTCATACTTACGAAGTGGATTGTCCATATTGAGTAGATGACCCCTATTGTTTTTATTGGATGTCAAAGGTCATTGGGGGTCATCAGAGTTCAAACCATCTAAACCTTGCAAACACTACATCGCAAAAGAGTATATTACTGTGGAAGTTTATATCCATGAGTGGATAGGGTGAAAGGGTACGAATAATTTGGCTCGGGTAATGTAATAGGCATAGGTAATTTTTTGGAACAGTTTTAACTTCACTATGTAAATTCTTTAGAGAGGTATTTTTTAAAATGTATTTGTAAAGCAATGAAGCAAACTCATAGGAAGAAGATCTTAGGTGCACAAAAAGGCGCATCACATGGTATTTATTGTACAGTATGTTGATTCTGGCATGAAATTGTGCCCTGTTGTTACATTAAGTTCCAAGTACAGTATTAATTAAGTGGGCAGAGCAAAATATAAAAATCTTAAAAGGCAAAATCTGTTCACCAGGCTGGCATACATGCTTCAATGCTCATGGGTATGCTGATTTTGCAGCCACAAGTAAACAGATTTTCATGAAACTGATGTGGAACATGTGAGGTTAAACAGTCTGTATAAGGGTCATTTAGGGACATAGTCTGAAAATATTAGAAGATGCTTCTATGCACACTAAGTAGATGACTGATGTGGAACTTCATAAGTGTAAACTTTGAACAGAGAGTACTCTGTGTGATGCACAAGAATCTCTTTTATAACATACCTACATTGCTTTTTCAATAACCTTAAAGAAAACCTGAAGAAAACATTAAATTTAGTGGCAAAAATTACTACAGTAATATTTGGCAAACCTTGTGCCTACTGTCCTCATGAGGACATGTGCATGCAAGCCTGCATGAATTGGAAGTGGGAATTGATTAATTAGATATACCACAGT
Source organism: Holothuria scabra (assembly GCA_037179385.1). Classification (NCBI taxonomy): domain Eukaryota; kingdom Metazoa; phylum Echinodermata; class Holothuroidea; order Aspidochirotida; family Holothuriidae; genus Holothuria; species Holothuria scabra. Next base: position 13,936,987 of record CM074197.1, read on the forward strand.
AAATTAGTTTTACAAGAAAGAACCTAATTTATTACTGATCATTTGGTATCAAATACCCTTCAGCGCACATGAACTGTCATTGCCTAATAGAGTGAATCAAATTGTGACTGACCCATTCTTTGCCATTTGGTCACAGTTATCTGGCATAATTTTTCACAGCTGACTGCCAGTTATCCCCACAGTGTCCTGAAGGATTACCTCATACAAACATACAGCTCAATTGACTTGAGCTTTTTACTGTATAAGTGGTGTTAATTGACTCTTATAAACCCTCTGAAGAAAGCTTTTTTTGATCTCAGTACATAACAACCATGAAAGCCCATTGTTTGTATATACTCCTATTTCCTGCCATTCCCTGCAGGCATTTAGTACTCTATTTGTGGTCAAAATGTCAGACCTCCATGAAAGTCACACCTCTGCAAAATCAAGCATAAAATAACTGTCCACTTTATCTTGTCTCATCTGACCACAAATAAAAGTTGTTTGCCTAGCCATTGTCTGGAGATGGAGAAGTTCATGTACACTTGATCAAGTTTCTAAACTGAAAGTCATCTTAGAAATACTGTAGCTTGACACCCTTCAGAAATAGTGTCCTTTACATAGAAGCTGGTGCAATTGAACAAATAGTGCATTTGTATTAGGATTTTTGTTGAACACAACTTTAAACATTGGTGTCTATCTAGATTGGTGCTTCTGCTTTACAATTTCAATATGCTCTACAGTGATTATTTATCACTTTGTTTCATTCTAGAATTTGTTTTGAATTTTTGATAGCATAAAATGTATCAGCATACTACTTGCCTCATCTCTGCAAATATCTGGATAACCGCAGTGTTTCATTAAGCTTATTGCATAGAACCATTGTTTCAAGATTACCCTTAATGACACTTTTCAAAAGTATTAAGATTTTTTTTTTGCATTGTTGCTGTCGTTTAAAAGTAGTTCAGGTAATAAGAGCAAGCATAATGTTGTATACTGTGTATCAAACAAGGAAAACTTGTACTGTATGTTATGCTGTACCTACAGTATAAGTAGACAAAGGCAAATTAAAAGCTCGTTAAATTATGGATTAATAGGGATATCAGCTTCTGTTAATTTGCAAGGATACCATAGACAATGGGTTGGGCATTTTCCCCATAGAGCAAAAATTGCCGCCACGAATAGCCAAGGTTATACATCTCTCTCTGTTCAGATGTCTCTTTAGGCCTGGTCTCACGTACCCCTTATTACCCAGTGTTATTTCGTGTTTACAATCAGACAAAACCTCAGGTTTACCCCATGTTTTCCAGTCTGTGTCCTCATGTACCGTGTTTCGTTGATTGGATAGTTTTACCATAGTAACGAGGTCAAATATTTCACATACAGATTACAGTAAAATGTAAGAAAATACCTGTCATCAGTGCCATAAATACCTGTGACCTTGCTTAATTTAAACAAACACAGTGTTTAAAACTGCTTAACCCTGCGATTTTAGGTGGATCGAAATTGAAACACGGACCCGTGTTAACGGGCGATCCCACGTTACTCCAGCGCGAGGTAACACAGTGTTACCTTGAGCGCACGGTGTTACCTCGAGCGCGGGGTATGTGAGACCACAGTATTTGATGCATGTAGGAGAGTGTTTGGATGAGGGCTTGTTTTAACACTAACCTCAATGCAGACTTTTGGAAACATAGTGGCATTGGAACATAGAGACTTCAGAATGGAGAGCTGTCCCCATTGACCAAACTTTTGATTAAAATGGTTTTCAAAATCTGCTTAATCAAATAATGAGACAGAACATAGTTTTCTGGCATATTAAAGCTGTGTGAGAAATTCCTCTTGTTTGTGCAGATCAAAGGTTTGGGGTGACAAAAGATCAAACCTTGTAGACATAATATTTTTAGGGGGATAACTGTGAGGGATCTCATACCATGGAGGTAGTACAGTACTTCCATGCTCCTACTGTACTAAGCTTTTGAATTGCTCATGTTGATGGACGTGTTGGTGTGGTGATCACTATTGTTTTAAATGGGGTCAAAAGGTCATTTTGGGTCACATGAGGTCAAAAGGTTTTGGCCTTACTAGTATGATATCTCAATTAAGTAGGATAATTGTATGGGTCTCATGCATGTCATGTTTGCATCCATGTTTGCTATGATATATCATATGGCAAGGAATCACTAAGCCTGTTGGCTTTCTAGTTTTGAGTCTTTGGGATGACCAGGCCAGGAGTCGAAGTCCACACCTTCTGGCTGCAATTTGAATCCTTGAAACTCTTGACTTTGCCAAGTCAGCCATCAAGTGAGTGCACATGCTCATCAAATGTTGCCAGAGCTGGAGGACTCGAGTCTGGACTTTATTCCAGTTTTTTGGACTCATAATCATTAGACTTGGAGTCAGGCTCTCTAGACTTGGACCTTGGCTTGGACGTGAAGTCAAAGTATTAAGTCGCATATTATCCTTCACCTTGTTAGCAATTATCCTGGACTGAGAGCAGCTGAAAATGGGTGGTAATATTAGAGTGATTTTAGATTGGATGAAGTCCATATATTTGTGAGTTGTAATCAAAACCATCTCAATCTCTGGTTAGAAGGGGCTAAAAAATTAGCAATCTGTGTAAACATATTATATGTATTAGAGGAAGGAAAATGAAAAGCAAACTATTTATTATGTGATGCCTTGTGGTCAGAGAGTTTTTGCCATACATGAAAGAAAATCGGGTTGGTTTTGAAGCAAATTAGGATCAGGTATTAATATTAAGGTAACGAACCCCAGAACAAAGTCTGAATAAAAAACTATTGGTCCAATGTAGAAAATGTTGAATGAGATTTCAAGTCGAAAATCACTGCAGTGGATTCGCCTTAATTCAGATGTGACATTGTCAGGGTAGCGTAGTATTTGCTTATTGTGCCTACGAACTGCGGTATATTCATGTAATAGATATATAAGATATCCCTTACATGACTTGATGTTTCTTTTTTTTCTCACAACAGGCCAAAGTAATGAGAGATAAATCTAAGGTTGGAGAAAATAAACAGGGTAAATCTCTTGGGTATGGCTTTGTGTCATTTACAGATCACCAGCATGCCTTGGAGGCCCTGAGAGCTGTCAATAACAATCCTGAATGTTTTGGTGCTGATAAGGTGAGTGAAGACCACCCTTTTGTGACACACAGTCAATGGCATAACCATGGGGGGGGGGGGCGGTTGGGGGGTTTTAAGCCCCCTGACCCAACCTTGCAATGCAAAAAACCCCTAAAATAGTGTTTTTCCTCTCTCCCCTTAGACTTTCTCCTAATGTTGTGCCACAACCCCCCCATGACACAATATGGGGTACGCTACCCACACATTCAAAATGTTGCAACATTATCCAGTAACATTTTTCACCCATACAATATTCCTCTGCACAATGTATCCATTGTCCACTAGCCCTTGGACAGCAAACCTCATGCCTCTGGTTCAAAACCAGTGGTAGTAGTGCCCCATGGGGTACCAGCAGAAACCTCACATGTAAAGTCTAAGCTCATGCCTCAGTTGAATTAACATTTCATGCACCATTGCACTCCGAAGTGATGATTCACCTCATTAGACATGAGGCCATGACTGAGGAATAGGAATAGGCTGTTCTTTTTCACATCCTGTGCTCCACTAATTACGGGTGAAAGACCTTTGATGTAATCCTTTGCTTAGGTGTTGTGGTGAGGGTGACCATAAAATAACACATAAACACAAAGGGAGAAGGTTTCAAGCAAACAGTCCAATTCCTGCAAAGGCCTGCTTGCTTCAGTCCCAGAATATAACTCTGTCCCAGAATGTAACGTTCAAGCCTCAATGTGGGCTCATTTTGGCATGGGGTGGGGGGTAGCCTTATACACAATTTAAAAAACTAGTGCTTAACAACAATCAACTGTGGTGACAGAGAAAAATTTCAAGGATAATTATTAGAGTTGGGTGGTATACCGATATTGACATGAGTACCGGTACTAGTGGTATAGGTTATTTAAAATACCGAAGACATTTGGTGTGTTACTAATTCTGTCGGTCCAAAGAATGTCACATCCAGTGCGAAGAGTGAATCATGTGACGTGTTGGAGTGAAACAGTTATTGTCGCGCAGTGCAGCAACAGTCCAGACCTATAGGCTTATTGGGTAAATGTACCTTGTAAACAAGTGCAGTCATTTTTTACTTGTGCATAATGACCGATTTTTATTGAAATATCCAGCCTGCACTGTTTTCTTTACGAGATGGCCTGTAAACTCAATGGCCAGTCTTGCACAATAGACCTACCCTGATAAGAATCGGTTTCTCGCTGTTCGTAAGCGAGTGTTTTGTGCATAGGAACTCAATATTTTCGCATTCGCCTGACATAATTGAAGTTCTGAGATTTCATTTCAACCTTGGTCTCAAGAAACTTTGCCAGATAGGCCCACAATCGTATATTCTGAGGCTCTGGCAATAGCATGCGTGTACTGCACTCACTGCCAGACTGTCACTGTTTCAACTCCAGCTGAAGTTTTCATGACACAGGTCACACAAATGTCCTGATGTTGGACCAACTGAATACCAGTCCTTCAAAAAATAACTGGTTCACGAAAAAATTATCAATACTTATTTAACATTACAATTTAAAAGAAAACAACTGTGTTAGGATGTGTGGATGAGCAATATATTTTACAAAAACATCAATACCCAGGTAGAAACTGAAATGAAATTATCGTACTCATACACCCAGTTGCATTAATACACAGCATTATACAGGTGCCGTGTTCAGTTGAGGCTCCTTCCTGCTCGACTTTCCTACCCATTGAGTTGAGAACCGGTACTGACCACAAAACAGGTTTCTTGTGCTTTGTGGTTCCTTACAGATATTTCACGGTACTGCCCAACCTTAGTAATTATTTAGGAAAACAGTTTTATATATAAAAATGTTAAACAGAAAATTTGACTGTTCTCACCCCACCCCCATGAAGTCTAAACATTCATGAAAACTCATCAGTGTTGGATTTTCAACCTTTGATAGGTAAATGGATTCCACGAGATAGCATTACAAACTAGGAGTATAAAGAGTCACATTGCAAAAAGCACTCTATCATTTGGAAAAAAAGCTTATATCATTGCAAGTCATACCAAAAAATCCTGGCAGCTGATTGACAGCCAGTCAGATGCATGTGTGTGTTTACTACCCATGTTGGGCAAAGTCTAATGCATGTGAGTGACAAATGTCATTGACTTCCCCCGAGGTGACGTCGCATGACATCAGTGGATGAGGTCACATAGGCAAAATTTCTATTCTATCAATTCCTACCCAGGTTACAATAAAACTATGACAATTCTCCCCAGACAACATTCCAGGAGCAAAATTTGAAGTTGTAGGTGGAAGTACTTTAAGTTGGAAATCGTCCTCTTCCCACACATGTTAAATGGACTGTTCCAGGGTCACAGTAAGTCATTGATACCAAGAAATATCACCACCCATAGTTAATAGCATGGATATCACAAATAGATGTTGCTACTGTTTCTTTATTTTATTGCAATGTACAAAAAGTTTTTACTAGAAAATTCAGGAGAGAGTCATTAATCTTAACTGTGCAGTATGGGCAGTTGCTAACTCCTGTAATGACTTGACAACAATCACTATAACGAGTCACACTTAAATACACACTCTCACCAAACCTCCTCCTTGTGTTTACACTCTAAGGTGAGTTGCTCAACGGGATAAATCCTCCTTCACACAAAACTCCCTAAAATAGGGGGCATTGCTTAAAATAGGGGGCGATGCCCACTGCTAAACAAGAAATTTTCTAACTGGCTAACAATAGTTTTAATCCCTGACCTAATCCCTAATGGCAACAGCCGTTCAAGAAACACCTTGTTAAACAGTGCACATCTACCCTAAAATAGAGCCCTGGCCTGAAAATAATGGCTTAGAGCTTTGTGTGAGTAGAGTTGTAAGACCTTGAAGACCCACACTGGTTCATGTTCAGACATCATGTGGGCACAATGCTCAGCTTATTTTTCTGTGGAAAGTCAACTGAGCTGGTTGTTGCTGGCAAGCCCATCATGCATGAAAAGTTTTATATGCAAAACTGAAAGTGACTTGGACTTTGGCGGTCAGATAAATGCCTCTACTGAAAGGTATCCTTTACATTAAATGTTACTCATTTATATGTAGTTTCTTTGAGAAATTAAAGTAAATTTTCCAATATCTTCCAACAGAGACCGATTGTTGGTTTTTCTTTGGAGAACAAGAAAGCACTGGAGAAAAGAGAATGGAGAAAACAGAGGAGTAAGGTAAGACAAACATACAGACAAACAGAAATACATACAGACAAACAGTAACATATGTAGACGGACTAAGAATATGAAAATCCAGTTTTGCAGCAAAATTTTGCCTTTAGACTATTTTAATATTGTTCACGATAAAATGGGCAATCACGCTTCGTAGGGGGTTGGTGAATGTTGGACCATTGATCTAATTGCCTAGAAATAGAAGTGAATATTCAGAGTTAAAATGGCAAAGGGAAAAAATCAACCAAATGACAATGTCAAAAAAGCTTCACTACCTTGTTCTCAGACAGGATCAATAGCTACATTTATATTGGTTTATTTAGGGTGTCACATTAAATTTGGTTGCTCTCCATAGCATATTGCCTAGTAGTACTTGCCCGAGGAGCAGGCTGTCCAGCCTCTTGCAGTGGTGGGCTACATATAACGGTTATGATGGAGAAGGGGGTGGCATGCTATAGAACGACTCGGTTTTTCAATATTTTGTTTGAAGCTCAAGGCAATAATTGTGCATGGAGAAGCATAAATCTGGCAACAGGGAACTAGACACACATATGCAGTTTCATAGAAGATTGCAATGGTTGAGCGTATGCCAAATTGGGTGATACAGCCTATTGGTTGTCAGCAATGAATCTGCTTACTGGATAATTTTGCAATATAGATCCCTTTTTGATGTTGATCTTGATCTTGCTGCAGACGAACATGTGGCTTGTCGACTGCAGGTTGGACGACCATGCTGTACAGCACAAAGCAAGGCAGGAAGTGTAAAACATAGATCACAGTCACTGTATTGCCTATCCACGTTACACGTAATGAAGGCTAAATCTAAATGTTAGTTATATAGTCTGAGGGCATGTCATCAAATTTCACATTTCGTTTAGGAGTAGCTTCATGTAGTATGCTGATAGTTGGGGCTGTGACAAAGATTTCTTTTAGCAGTTGAATCGTACTGTGAATATTTAAATATGAAAACCTGACAATCCTGGTTGTGCTGCAACTATGGGTTTTTTGCCAAGTTTATATAAAGCACTGAGAAAGAAGGTATAGGTAATATCAATGCCTACTTGTAGTAATTATTCTTAATTTGCAATTAATCTGCACAACAGGAAACTCAAAACCAGAAAGGAGCAAAATCTCAGCAACAGAATAAAAAGAACACATCCTCTGTAATTGATGTTGAGAATGATCCACGTGCTGACATAGTGGGGAGGAAGGGGATGACAACTCACGCCAATGCCAAGATGAGGTGGAGGGACCGGGGTAAAAGGGTGGAGGAAGCACGGAGGATGAAGAAAATGAAGAGGATGAAGTTTATGAAACAGCATACTTCTAAAAAAGAATCTCTTGGGAAGATGGAGAAAGTGCCTGTGAATTTAGCAGCTATGCATGAAAAAGTGAGTAAATATTTTAGACAATTAAGTGTTTTGTTGGATGGGGAGAAGAGGGGGGGAGGGAGAGTTTGGTTCCAAAAAGAGAAAAAAAGGCAAATCCATTCAACCAATCAGCAAATCATCAGGCAAAAGGTATCTTCAATTTATTCATACTAAGTTTTGATCCTTAACCTCTATTGGGGCATATTGGTCAAGTGATCAAGTAGTATACCGACATAAAGTCATCTTGCATTATTCCATTTTACTCAAGGATGGGCTATCTCAAGGCATTTGTAAATACAAAAGAGAGTGCATCCTCCTTTCAGTAATTTAAATCAAAACTTTATTGCATATTAATGAACAAGGTTACACAACTCTCTGTGGATGCACCCTGGTTCTGTCCTTGTGCATTTTGTGCATTAACCTTTGATCATGCAATGTTCTGTGCTAATTCATGGTGTATCATTTTTTTCCCTTTAATTGTATCTCATCAATATTGCAAAACTGGATATGTTCTGACATGGTTAACAGGTGTTCAAAGATGTAAGAGTTCAGGGAAATTCTTGGTTTTAGAAAATTGGAAGTCATGAGCAAAATTCTCTGGAAATTCATTTTGACGAAAAAGTCTTTTCCTTGGTTTCCATCGTTGAAATAGCCAAGAGTGGAAAAGTTTTAAGAGTTTTTTGGAATTTTTCTATGTAAGTGTAATTTTTAAGACTGGAAAATACTTGAAAACACAAAAAGATAGCACCATTTTTAACCAAAAGCCTCCTTTGTGAAAAGTTCTTGCAATGGGAAAGCCTCCCCTTAGACCCCCCTTTCCTCAGGTTGACAATTCTGAATGTGAAATTTTCAGGAAAAAGACCTCTGTTTTGATCACTTTTCTGGTATAAACTTGTGCTTCAAACTGGAGTACATTTTTGACACCTGTCATCAAATCTTCATCCCCTTCCCATTCTTGTTGATGCCACAACAACATCTTGCCCATCCCCAATGATGCACCCTTCACACCTTGCCCATCCCCGATGATGCACCCTTCACACCTTGCCCATCCCTGATGATGCACCCTTCACACTTTACCCATCCCTGATGATGCACCTTCACACCTTGCCCATTCACCATTATGCACCCTTCACACCTTGCCCATCCCTGATGATGCACCTTCACACCTTGCCAATTCACCATTATGCACCCTTCACACCTTGCCCATCCCTGATGATGCACCTTCACACCTTGCCCATTCACCATTATGCACCCTTTACACCTTGCCCATTCCGGATGATGCACCCTTCAAACCTTGCCCATCCCTGTTGACCCACATTCCCCCCTTTGCTCATCCCTGTGATTCCCCTTCACCCCTTGCCAATCCTTGTTGATCCCCCAACCACCCCTCGCTCATCTTTTTGAGCCCCCTTCCCCTTTACTCCTTGTCCATCACTGTTGATCCTTTGGCTTGTGATAAGACTTTTGTATTGCTTTAAAATATCCTCTATCCAGACACTTTATCACTGATTATCATTTATTTCTTTTTTTTTCTTTTTGCTTTTTTTTCTTCTCTCACAGGCAAACCCCAAGAAGAAACAAGGCAGAAAGGGTTTCCGAGAAGAGAAAAGATTTGATTCCCTGGTGGCACAATATAAAGATAAATTCAATGAGTCTACAACAGTAAAGAAAAGCAAATGGTTTGAGTGACAGTTGGAAGAAATTCCACGAGTTGGTTACCATGGCAACGAAGAATCTCTCCTTCACGGGTACAATGCCATGTCGATATTTGAACGAAAACAGAATCGTCATGGAAGTTTTTCAGAATGGATCAGGAGAAAGAATTTTGCAGTCAGAGATGAATCATATTGTGGACAGCATTCTTGGTACAGAAGTCGTCACTGGTGGAGAGCAACTGGCACTTACACTGCAGAACTGGTTCTGAATTCAGATTTGAAAATTTGCCAACCAGTACACTGAATGGGATAAAATGCCTTGATGTGGGACTACAAAATTGTTTGTATGGAAAATGCAAGAAATTAAAGCGTATAGCATTTTATTGTAAGCGGATGGATATTGAAGGCCAAGAGTGATCAAATGGACTGAATTAGATGCATTTGCCGTAAATTCTGGACCCAATTGTAACCCATTTGACTTAATTAGTTTTGTTAGCCACAGAACCTAAACTGATACCCCCCTGATTATAGAAAGGTCAATAATTACATTAGATGCAGGGAGTGTGTGTGTGTGTATTATAGCCACATGAGCCAGGAGGCTGACCCTCTCTTACCCCTCCTCCCTAGGCTCCCCCCTCCCCACCCCACCCCTACCTTGGCACTTGTCTTCTCCATTACCTACATTTATCCAAGTTGCCATCGGCAAATCAGGTAAGAGTAGGTAATCTGCAATGGCAACTCGAATAAAAGGATCAGGCCACCTTACCGATTTGTTGGGGGAGGACATCCTATTGGCTTAGCACAGCTTTCAGTATGTAATAAATGTGTGACTTTCAACTATACAAGTTTTCAGGAGTCAAAAATGAGGTTCATGTATGCCTGGAATAAAGCTGCACAGAGTTAGAAGGATGGGTTTTGGTTGGAGTTTTTCGAAGTTCCGGTCTCTGGGCATTTCCTCTAATTTCCTCTTTACCCTGTGACATGGTATACATTAGGTCTATTTTGAACAGTATGTGTGCCGCTGATCCTCACATTGACTTACCGTAACATAAAGATACTGCAACATGGTGAACTTTATACATACAGATCTTGTTGTACACTTGTGCAGCTAGCTCACAGTGTTACTATTCCGTTAAAGTCATGTGGTGAAATTTACAGTAGGTATGTATGCAGTCTGTATCCTGTCTGCAGTATATAATTGTAGGATGTTTTAAGTAGAGAGTGCTCAGTCTAAAAATAGTTTATCACATGTAAATGATTAGATGCCATACCTCAATCATGTAAAATCTTTGTGCATCATTTTTGCAGTATGTCTTCTAAAGTGTTCTAACAAAGAAGTTCTTTATCATTGCATATAATTCCAAAATGTGGTCAAAGTTCACCCCTTTTAAGAAATTATTGATCTTATTAACATGGTACCATTGTATGTTGGGAGAAGAATTTTATTGAGAGAGGTAATTACTGAGAGGTTACAGTCACTGTAATGATACAATTACAAACATGGCGCTAGAAGCGAATAGCAAATTTTAGCCATCACAAACCTGCAACTAATAATCCAGAACCTATCAGAGAACTTCCTCTTCAGGTATCTTGAATATTAGTTAAAGGCATTTGCCCCCTTCAAAGACTATTTGCTCAATAGGGCAACAAGGTTGGTTTAAATGAAGTTAACTGCCTTAATTACCGAAGCAAGTCCCCCCCCGATACTATTTTTGGTTTCGATGAAAAGAGAAACCTATGCATTCATGATGGCGTGCGTGTGTATGTATGTGTGTATGTGTGTGTGTATGTGTGTGTGTTTGTGACACTTTGCTTGTTTACACGATATCTTGAGAAAGGAAAATCTTACAGTTCTCAAACTTGGTACACAGATACCCCATACTGAGAGGAAGAACCCTATTGATTTTGGTGGAGGTCAAAGGTCATCTGGGGTCACAGGGGGTCAAACCCCAAAATCCTTGTTTACACGATATCTCAAGTTAGGAAACTTGGAGTAATTTCAAACTTGATGCGTGGATGTGTTATGATGTAAGGAAGAACCCTATTGATTTTGGTGGAGGTCAAAGGTCATCTGGGGTCACAGGGGGTCAAACCCCGAAATCTTTGTTTACATGATATCTCAAGATAGAAAACTTGGATTAATTTCAAACTTTATGTGTTGATGCTTTATGATGTAAGGAAGAACCCTATTGATTTTGGTGGAGGTCAAAGGTCATTTGGGGTCACATGGGGTCAAACCCCAAAATCCTTGTTTACATGATATCTCAAGATACGAAACTTGGAATAATTTCAAACTTGACATGTTGATGTGTTATGATGCAAGGAAGAACCCTATAAATTTTGTTGGCGGTCAGAGGTCATTTGAGGTCACATGGGGTCAAACCACGAAATCCTTGTTTATACAATATCTCATGGTGAGAAACTTGGATTCATCTCAAACTTGATACATTGATGTGTTATGATGCAAGGAAGAACCCTATTAATTTTGTTGGCGGTCAGAGGTCATTTGGGGTCACATGGGGTCAAACCTCGAAATCCTTGTTTGCACGATATCTCATGGCAGGAAACCTGGATCCCTTTCAAACTTGATATGTTGATGCATTATAAGGTGAGGAAGAACCCTATCTATTTTGGTGGAGGTCAGAGGTCATTTGGGGTCACATGGGGTGAAACCCCCAAATCCTTGTTTACACGATATCTCAAGATACAAAACTTGGAATAATTTCAAACTTGACATGTTGATGTGTTTTGATGCAAGGAAGAACCCCTTTAAATTTTGTTGGTGGTGAGAGGTCATTTGGGGTCACATGGGGCCAAACCCCGAAATCCTTGTTTGCAGAACATCTCATGGCAGGAAACATGGATTCATTTCTAACTTGATATGTTGATGTGTTATGAGGTGAGGAAGAACCCTATCTGTTTTGGTGAAGGTCAAAGGTCATTTGGGGTCACATTTTGTCAAACCCTGAAATCCTTGTTTGCAGAACATCTCATGGCAGGAAACATGGATTCATTTCTAACTTGATATGTTGATGTGTTATGAGGTGAGGAAGAACCCTATCTGTTTTGGTGAAGGTCAAAGGTTATTTGGGGTCACATTTTGTCAAACCCCGAAATCCTTGTTTACACGATATCTCAAGGTAGGAAATTTGGATTGATATCAAACTTGATATGTTGATGCATTATGATGTAAGGGAGAACCCTTTTGTTTTTGGTGAAGGTCAAAGGTCATCTGAGGTCACAAGGAGTCAAAGTCTGAAAATCTCCCTAATGTGATGTCTCAAGTATGGAAAGTTGGATGAAGTTCATGTGGATGTGTTATGGTTAGGAGATGGTCCCCATTTCTTTTAGTGGAGGTCAAAAGTCATCTGGAGTCACCGATGGTCAAAGTCTGAAAACCTTGTTAACGTGATATCATATGTTTAGGAAGCTTGGATACATTTCCTATTTGGGAAAGTGGATGCATTATGGTCAGGAGATGGTTCCTCTTGTTTTGGGCAGAGATGAAAGGTCATCTGGGGTCTCCAGGGGTAAAAGTTGTAAACCCTTTAAATGTTATTTTTCAAGATAGCTGCCTGTTTGTCTGCCTGTCTGTATGTTGGTCTGTCTATCTGTCTATGTATGTCCTTTATGGAGGTCAAAGGTCATCTGAAATAACAAAATTATTTTTTGAACATGCTAGTATAACATTTGAGTGAGAAGATTAACGGTGCATGATGGCATTATTTGAAATGAAAAATTTATGTATCATCGAAACCTCAATGCATTTTTGCATTCTGGTTTTGAAATTGTACCAGCCAGGGTCAGAACAAAAATTTATAATCATTATTAATGCCTTCAACAGGCTTGGGGCCCTTACATCTCAATGTAATCGATTACGATTACTTCATATTTTACGATTGCGATTATGATTACGATTACCCCAAGCCTGGCATTCAATATCAGCAATAAACCCTGGCTGCTGCTTTATTTCCTCAGAGGTTTCACATTGCGAGAGTCATAGATGTTGCATGACTTGGAGAACTGAAAAGTTCCAGTGAAAAAATTATTCTTGATCTACAGATTACTCAATTTCTTTATTTGTTTTTTGTTCATAACTTCTTCAAACTGAAGTATGTCTTCTACCTGATTTTAAAAACCCATCATTCTCTGTTTCAAGATGATGTTTAATGGTTTTATTATTATATGCACCAGAAATGCAATGTTATACTTTTAATTTCACTTTGTCTGTAAACATTTGTAAACTTATCTGTAGAGACTTTTGTAAGGTTGGTTTACACTGTTTTCAGGAAAGCAATTACCCCCCCTCCCCCCTCCATGATGTTCACTGCAGTCGAGAAAAATCTGATTTACCAGGACTGCAGGGGAAAATTTGCACAGACTGCTTCCTGTGATCATTGAAGAATGCACAGGTTGACGGCTTTTGTTTTAAAACAAACATTTTAACTTTGAATCATGCTTTTTTTCAATGTCAAAATGGATCATTCTTAGATGTTTTCCTACAAAGCATTTTCAAGTTGCCCAGACAATGGATTTTTAGTTCACACCATGTAAGTCATAATTTTATGAAATAGTGTTGAAAATAAACGAAATTTAAAGCTGTATTTTACAAAGACGTGTGAAACTATTTATTTGTGTAACTTAAACATACATACATTCTGTCATCAGAGAGATTGAGTTTCCATTTTTCTTAGGTAAAGCTACAGGCCCCTGGCCAGACAAGGAGTTGAGATGGCTTTCAGGGGCAAAAAACTCTTCCAGGTAAAATTTCCCAGAACTTGAAATCTCCAGGCCCTTTCACGTACGTCATAAATCTCTGGGCAACTCCAATGGATTTAGACTCCAGATGGGTACCTTTGAAAGGGGAGTGAATTTTGGAGCAGAACCCCCTCATTCCACACTTACAACAAAATAAATGGCAAAAAATTCAAAAACTTATCACTTAAACTTCTTTTTCACTACAGACAAACGTTGCACGTTGCGTTTACAGCTGGACTAAAATGCTGGTTTTCTTCCAAAAAGTAGTACCCATGGGCAAACACTCCCCTTAAGCCATCTCACATGTCACACTTTAACAATCCCTCCCATGACAAAGTCCTAGCTAAACGCCTTTTGGAACCGTTGTGAAATTGAACAGTCTGAACTGTGAGGATAGTATATGTACACTTTGGTATATTCGAACACTATAAACATGGTTCAGTAATATTCCAACTGTAGTTGAAAATACAAAAATTAATGGCGTTGTTAGAAAGATAAAATAAGGCATCTGCCCGCTACATACATTAAGGCATGTATACAAGAGGAACATTTGTAAAACTTCACCAGCAACAAACCCCAAATATGCTTGTTTTCGCCGGGTTTGTTGCACAGTGTAGACAAGAGTAAAATAATTTGGAAACATTTTGAAAATTTTTTGGGAATGTTTTGAAAAGAATTGACAGGACATTTCTTTTGCAACAGTTCCAAAACATTTTCAAAACATGCTGTTCACCCTGTCTTCACTCACTGTGGAACAAACCGAAAACAAGCATGTTTTGGATTTGTTGCAGGTGGATGTTTTGGAAATGTTTTTGGGAATGTTTTGCAAATGTTGCTCGTGTATACAGGCCTTGAGTGATTCGAGGCTTATCTAAACGGGTTACTGTAGAGGCGAGACACGAAAGTTACTGAGGGGTGAGACACGGAATGGGACGAGATATACGAGGCCTTAAGACGATGGTATTTGTTATTTTCTAAGGAAGTCACTTTCTTCCCATGTCCTCCAGTCTTGGTGAAACTTTTCCACATTAGGAATAAAATCGAGGGCGTTCTTTAACTTTGTCATTCACGGAACTAATTCGGGATTTCTGAAGAAAGAAGAGAGGATACACCTATCTACTCGCAAATGTTGTACTAAGCAAAAATACTAGTGTCTAAATTCTTAAGCAAGGCTCTCATAAACCTTCAATAAAAAATGTAAAGTGATTTGGGGGTACTTTAGGGGTGCGGGCACATGCAGAGCCTGCGTAGCGTCTCTGTTGCCGCCTTCCCTTATACTGACCACAACCTTTGCAGCAATTGGCGGAGTAGCTACAGGGGACAGGGACGATTGCCCCAATTCTTCCGACTCGGAAAAGTGAAAAATTAAGAATTTCGCCCTATTATACACCAGTTAACTACTTTTCCTTCATAAAATTCCGAATTCTTTCCACGAAAACTTCCATATTTGAACTTGTTTAAAAAAGAGTCAAATATTTTTTGCGCGCTTCCCACGCCCAGAATTGCAATCTCTAATGCAGTTAGTGTTCGCTCACAAAACAGTATGGTAAACATTTCCGAGCCGCTACAGTGCCGTTTTCCAAAATTTTCTTCAATGTTGATGGCTCTTAATTTTGAAATATTTTGTCAAAAAGAGAAAAAAGTTTCGGAAACGTTTTAAGTGTCGTCGGGAAGCCTCAATCCGCATGCCTTAGATAACATTATGTAACAACAACGATCTTCAGTCGCCATGCAATCTCAGATACATGTTAAAAGGAAACGCAGATTTTTCAACAATCCTTCAAATTTTCAAGAAAGTTCCTTGCAGGAAAGCCAGAATCTAACATTTTCTGCAACACAAGTTATATATTTACAAATATTCGTTTAGAAGAACCCAAATTTTCGGCGCGTGCCTCAAACTTCGAACCCTCTGCAGTAGTGTTCACACTTAAAAATTTGGCTGCTTGCCCACCCCCCAAAAAATAATAATAAGTCTAGCTACGCCACTGGCCGCAGCAATGATGCGCCCAACGAAAAGCTTCGTCCTGTCTGTAACGTAGTACACGCCTGGCAGACGCCTAATAAAGATGATTGAAGGTCAACAGTACCGCGGGCGAACAATATGGGACCTCTGGAAGAAGAGGCCGGAAATCAGCCGGCCATTTAAGACAATGTTTTTGGTTCGTCTAGTAAATTAATGTATCATATGAAGTAATATCAACTCTTGCATACGGCACGCCCTCATTCCAATATCTGATACAGTGAACAAGTAGGCCTAAACACTAGATTCATTCAAAACCCAAATATAATATAACTTCTTGACCAAGAACAGGAAGGAGTCTGGCCAAGTCTGCCAGAGCAGTAGGAGCGCACTCCACCAGTAATAGCCGTCAAACGTGTTTAAATAGGCTTCAAAATGTTTCAAAGATAAGGAGCACCATTTTGCATTTCATGCCTATTAAAGAAGCTCCTCGTCTTTTTCCAGGGGATACGCCCCTCCCCCACGACCGTGAATACTCCAACCTTGACGAACATTTATTGAAACTTCTTTGTTCCTTCCATTTTCAGCTAATCACAAAAAATAAAACAGCTCCCCTAGTTCAATGTCTACTCACACATTGATCATTATGAGATACTCAGCATTGTGCGTTTAGCCAGTCTCGATGAGGAAGTTTTCCGGCCGGTGCTCCGGTAGACCCAAGCGAGGGGGTAAGGAACCGTTTTTCTACCCCACCTTAGAATTCTTGCGACCGTCACTGGAGTGCAAGATTATGATCAAATAGTTTTATGTCGTCGCCGGGTTGTTACTCTTTTGCACAACTCCATTGGGGGTTACATTGGGTGCCATTCGGTGCCATTTCATCTGAAGAAAAACATGTAAAACACCCCAAAACTCATAAACGACATTTTAAAGACGTTGCTGAAATGCAAGAAAATAAAACAACTGTACCTTCATTTAAATCAGCTACTTACAAATTATCAAATTCAATTTGCCAACACTTCCAATGTGTAGTAAAAGTGTTCTCAAGAGGTAATGTGATGTCTCCGCGATAAAAATGTTTATGTACCTGTCTGTCCTAAATTTCTCGACAAAATCTCTTCCCGTAGGCCTACGTGTAACAAACTCAGGGAGAGAGACGTCTTTCAAATTTCGTATGATTTGATTTTTCTTCTGACAGGAAAATGCGGTGATTTCTTTTTTTTTCTTCAAATGTAAAAATTGCTCAAAATACCTGGAAAATGCCATTCCGGCAATCTGGAGGTTGCGCTTTTTCAAACTTTTCTGTACGCTCTCCGTCTGCCAATTGAAGGAGCGCTCAGCTCGGTTAAGTAGCTTTCAGGCACAAACACATGGTTCCTTGATAAAATCACATTTTCCTGCCCATCAACTGCTTTCTCTATAGTTCAGCCCCCTCTCTCCCTTTTCCAAAATGTCTGCCGGATCCGCTCCTAGTAGTAGTTCTGTTACCAATAAAATCGTACTCTATAGTTACCCAACTAATTTGCCGACTAGTTTTTACTGAATGGAATAACCCTTCAACAGTTTCAATGACTATTTAGATACTTACGAAGACTCTAAAACCCAGGATTTTCCTGGGCTTTGCTCCTGGACCCTACCGTGGTCTTAGAGCGCCCCCCTGAAACCACCCGTTAAACTTCGCGTGGTGCCTATCGGTGGTGCCAGTGCCGGAAATGGATCTAACAGTCCCCCTGCAAAATCGGTATGCCCCCAGTGGTCCCTAGAATGAAAAGTGTGGCGACGCCACTGAGAAGGAATAAATATCTGGTGCCTCACAACTGAAAAAAGACCGAAGATTAACTAAGAAGCCTTACTAAGTGTAGGCGTAAAACCATATTCATCCTATCCCTCCGGTTGAATGTGTAGGAGACCCCACAGAAGCAAAACTTTTTGAATAAGGGGGGACTAACTCTAAGGTCAAGAGCGGCTCTCCAAACTTATTTTGAAGAAACAGCTAAATATCACAACTTTACTTTTGTATCTTTTTCAAGTATTTTCATCATATTTTACAACTTCAATATTGCACATTCAATGAAAAACAAGCAGTTACTCCTACTGAATTTCACATTTGAAGAGAAAAATTGTTGTCACATGACTATCAACAGCCAACAATGAAACAGGACAGTCTATTACAATCCTTGAAATTGGGGTGACTGTTCCTGACTGCTCTACAGTCATTAATTGAATATCTGCAAACAGTCAATGAAACGAACAAAACAACATCTGACTGAGATAATGAATAGTTATTTAGCACTTGTCAAATTGCTGACGTAAATAACACTTATGTGAGTGCTGATTGTAGAGAGTTGATTGTTGTGATTGATTAAAAATATGATCTCCTCCGGAAGCAACGGTAGAAGAGCCTCCCCTGGGTAGTGTCTCCGTATTCAGACTTCCTTGACTTGACGCATGCGCAGCAGTTGTTTATCATGTATTCCCGGCTGCTCGTATCGAACATAACTGACCCCCAAGGGAGAGACAGGAGACAAGACGTATGCAATGTTATACTGCATCTACACATTAGAATTATCTCATACGTTGTCGTTGAGTTCTGTAATTGGCTGAGAGATGAATCGCCTGTAGTGACTCTTGGTGACTTTAATTTCGCTATCTGATAAACAATTCGAAATATTTTGGTATCATTGGCATATCGCTTATCTTGTATATCTTATACGCCCAAACCGTTGCTTACTCGATCAGTTCTAAGTTCTTGTAGAAAGAGGACGAAATAAACATTTTATTTTTAGACTTCTTTGAGCCATAACTCTTCGATGATATAACAGCAGAACGACTCACTTAAAGGGAACATGTGGTCCCCTCTAATCAACTTGGATTAGTTAAGCCGCGTATCTTATTTCACGAAATGCTTTATTTTGAGAGTCGTTAGACAACAGCTGTCCCAGTTAGGACATCAAAACGACTCATTTCAGCATTTTGAAATATGGTGCTGAATTCATCAAAATCCGGAACATTAATACAATTCCCATCAAAATTCATTGAATACTGACCATTTTACACAACATTGATTTTAGTTCGCATCCTCATCATCAACACAAAAAAGTAAATCTAGATCTTAATATGCAAAGGTCCAATTATAATAAACTTCTATTTTTGTTTTGCTTTTTCTCTTTTCAAACTCTATTTCAATGAGAGCCGTAGCATTGGCATGCCCAAAAGATCTGATAAGGATGTTAAAATTTTCCTCAGACAAAACCATTTCACCTTACAATAAATCGATCTCTCTGATAATTAATTTGAAAGGTAATTATTCATGAAGAACTTAATGAGGAAATTCTAGCTCAGTGTCACCTTCTGCGACATTATTTTTGCATAGGTAATAGACGAATCAGAACAGTCAAGCGATGGTGTGATTTTAGTAGTAGGACATAACTGGGGTCCATGACCTTTAATCTATCGATTCCCTTTCTAACATGTATCATGAGTAGTTGTACACTAAATTGTATCTTCATTCCTTCAATTTTACTGATATGAGCGTTTGAAATTCATGTAGACAATAAATGAAGACGATTTAAGGCTGATGGACCACACTAATGGCTACATACAGTCAATAAACACAATTGCTGATCGGATACGTCTGTAAACAGAGAAGGCGTAGTACGTATTGAGCTATTGAAATAATCACGGGGACGTAGCCTCATTGGAAAGCAGAACTTCATTTAGTTTCGCCCGACCTGGGCCCTCCAATATGAGTCGGGGTGAAAAAGAGTACTTAATTGGGGATTACATTCTCTATCGCGTGAGTGAAGTAAATCATTAAGTCGAAGAGAAGATATCCCCTAACTGGGGTAAAAAACATTTGTTCGTGGTCACCATACCTTTAAAATGCAATATTTATGTCCTCGAACATCGTGAATGACACTTGGAATCTAAATTAAGAGAATCTCTGTGAGACGGTTAAAGGCCCAGTTCTCTCACCCCAAACAGTACCAATTCTCATAAACTTCTTACTGAAGCCCCTCCCACAATTGTCTGAAACTCATCCTCATCCAGGCACAATCTCAGTTTATTGCTTCAAGGGGAGTATAGAAAAACTAAATTTATATAATCTAAACACTCTCAGTACCGTTCATGCTGTGTAATATAAGCTTTGGCACTCTGCATTGTTTGAATTAGCTGTCAATCAAAGAGCTGAGCCAATTGAGGATTTTGGTACCCGGGTACCAAAATTGTAGTTGGGGTGAGAGGTTTGGCCCTTTAAGCTCATGTTTTTACAAAACAAGTTTGGGGCTACTGTCAGACTGTTCATGCCCTTTGAGACGAAGAACTTTTCTTCCTTCCATATACACCATCCATAGGCAGATAGGTGGAGGTGCGGGGGACTTTACGTTAAACGTTTGGTTCTTCGTTGTCTTCAATGGTATCACAGACCTACCTTCTAACGTAGATTAAGGACAGTCAACTCTCACCCCAAACAGTACCAATTCTCCTAACCTTCTTACTTAAGCCCCTCCCACAATTGTCTGAAATTCATCCTCATCCAGACAGTCTCGGTTTATTGCTTCAGAGTGAGTATAGAAAAGCTCAATGTGTAAAATCAAAACACTCTCAGTACCGCTCATGCTTTGGTACTGCATTGTTTGAATTAGCTGTCAATCAAAGAGCTGAGCCAATTGAGAATTTCGGTTACAAAGAATTGCAGTTTGGGGTGAGAGGATTGGCCCTTTAAAGACAGTCAACTCTCGACCCAAACTTTAATTTTTGTAGTCGTCTACGGAAATTCTCCACTGGCATATATAACTCTTTGATTGACAGCAAGTTGAAAAATGCAGAATACTGTAGCTCATATTACACAGCATGTACTTAGCTAGAGAGAGTGTTTTGATTACACACTGGGGTCTTGTATACTCAGACTGAAGCTATAAACTGTGACTTTGTCTGGATGAACATCATGGTTTTAGACAGTTGTGGGAGGGGTTAAAGGGCCAAACCTTTCACCCCAACCTACAATTTTGGAACCCGGGTACCAAAATTCTCAATTGGCTCAGCTCTTTGATTGACAGCTAATTCAAACAATGCAGAGTGCCAAAGCTTATAGTACACAGCATGAACGGTACTGAGAGTGTTTTGATAGTGTAAATTGAGTATTTCTATACTCACCATGAAGCAATAAACTGAGATTTTGTCTGGATGAAGATGAATTTCAGACAATAGTGGGAGGGGCTTCAGTAAGAAGGTTAGGAGAATTGGTACTGTTTGGGGTGAGAGAAATGGGCCTTTAAAGTAAGTAGGTTAGGAAAATTAAAACTGTTTGGGGTGAGGGGGCCGAACCTTTGATGTAAATCTCCAAGACGCAACATACGTATAGTAAACTACAACCCCACCCCCATGATCAAAAGATACTATTGCTGATACTCTCTTTTCAAATCTATATTTATCTATATTACACAATATAGTTGCCCAGTGCAACTTTTTACTCAGCATGCATTTATATCTTTCAATGCTAGCAATATGAAAGGAAGCATTTTATACCCATCCTCCCGTTAAAGTAAATTTTTGAGTAATGGACTAATGTCATATTATTTTACGATTTGAACAGCAGCAACGAATACATTTACATTTACAAGCTTTCTCGTTCTTAATATAGACTGAGAACTTCAATCATCTATGAATCAAGCAACCAAACTGAATTTGAAATGATAATTAAGTTGTACTTGAACAAGTCTCCCTGTAAGTCCGCTGCAGGAGCGGAACGACTAAAGTGTATTTTTAGATATCGTTGGCCAGACGAAAGGAGATGGTCACGGCGAGTTGTTCGGAAACACTCCACTTTAACGAGTTGACTTGACAGATTTGCCGTTCGTTGCTCCTAGCGTCTGTCTGCGGCGGAAAAATAAATTTAATCAAATCATGCATTTTAAAAATGACGTTGTAGTTAACAGTTTCGGTGAATATAATTCACTCAGACAGATAAGAACGAGTAAAATTGTAATTTTGTTGCTAAAAAGTGTGACACCATTAATTTTCATCCTTATATATATATATATATATATATATATATATATATATATATATATATATATATGTATATATATATATATATATATATATATATATATATATATATATATATATATATATATATATATATATATATATATATACATAGTCGAAGTTACTACAACACTTTCGACCCCATACATAAATACATATATACATACACATATATTCGGTGCATTTGCGCGCGCGCTCGCGCGCGTGTGTGTGACATGGGATCTTATCGCATTATGGACACGTGAAGTTCCAGCACCTATCATGATTGTAATCTAAATGGACAACTCTTTAGTTAATGGTGGCCTCAAAAATATGGAATGTTGTTGGATTTACCCTACGTCTCTGGAGGCGACTTCGTGCTCCCGGCTTTCACTTTTTTCAATGCATATTTCTTACACATTGTATTTTCTAGTCAGGAATTTGCCAGGGGACGAAACCCGTAAGAAACTCTCTAGGTATAATAACGTCACCACAAGTTTGGCGCAAAACGCAAAGAGATTTTCAGTTACTTATTTGAGCTGAGAATGGCAATTCTCATACCCTGCGAGTTTCACCAAGTCATTTTCTATTTCGATGTCCGATGTCTTTGAAATTTTTTAACAATACCTTCAAAAAGAATTGAGGTTATTTCTTCTGAAAGTTTTTCAGTCCTCTTTGCGTTTTCAATTTTCAAGGGAAAAGGTGACCCTCTTGGCCTATACCATGTGCCATTTACCTGTTTACACGGCGCCTAAATCCATTTGGCTTGCGTCCCGTCAGTCTTATTCACTGCCTAATCTTTTGGGCCTGTTAACATAATTCAAAATAATCGCATGTTCCTTCAGTTGAAGAGTACGTAGCCTAATGAGGAACAAACTACGCGTTCATAACTTCCAGATAAGGTAATTTTACAAAACTATAAGGTAATTTTACAAAACTTGTAACAAGGTTCCACTTCATAACATCTTAATATGCATACGTACATTTTTTACATGAAATTCCCTTTCAATCAATTCTTCTTGACAAAACCTTTTCGCCATTCCCCCAACTAAAATTGCGCAATTGGCGTTCTTGTCTTTTATATTTTGGCGGTTTTATTTTACAGGGCGAAAATCGGTGAACAATAAACGACAAAAATGTGGTAAGTTGTAGGTACGTATATCTTTCAATGCCAAAAATGTTTTTCATGGTGTGCGGTTTTTTGTATTCAATCGCAAAAACCGCAAGTTATGGGGATATGTTTAGTTTAGGTCTTGCCAAACATTTCTTTGACTAAATGGCATTGCATTATGTTATGAAGTTAGGTTCGCGTAAAATTTATTCGCTTGAAGTACAAACTCTCCTTACCTTCCTGCTAATTGAATCATTTCCAAATCGGGAGTGAAAAAGATTATTGAACCGAAAATGGTGATTTTGTGAAATTCGGTTCCCACGGGATTCCAGTCTTGTTTATGGTCCGAGTGCACCTTCATGGAACAACCGTCTTTATTATTGTAACATTCTTATAGTCAGATTTTTGGGTCCTCTTTGTAGAGAAATTTTGCATCGTCACTGGAAATACAACAACTTTCGTTATGGCAGAGTTATCTGATCGAAAGTGGAAGAAAGTCTATGTGAGAGGGCACCACATTATAATAGACCGATATAGGATCATTTGCACCTAAGATTGCCCACGGGGTTGCCTTTTGCCAGCCGTATAATAAGACAGATGCAGTTTGAATGAAATAACACGTTGCGGTCATGGTCATACAGACAGCTAGACCGAACTGAGGAACGATAGGAATGCTAAAATACACAAACGGCAATCGCTAATAGGAATAATATGGTACGTAATATTTTCTACGGTGTCTTTAGAATGACACTGCTGGTCCACTCGCTGTCTAAATTGTCCATTAACGATTAACTCCTGCCGTTCAAATAACGAAATCTTATTGAAGTTCAAGCGGCAAAATGCTGCTTTTTATATCGAAGTAAACGTCATCATGTTTTATTAATTTGTTAATTACAGTGGCGGCGTTTAAATTGAAAAATGGGGTGGACGAACTAGGGAAAACGAAAATGTTAGTGTCAAAAAGTTTTGGCGCAAAGTGAGCCGAACGCGAAGCGCAGCTCTCTCGTGGATGGGATGTCTGGAATTCAGGGGCAAGGCCCAGGTGGGAGTTCAGGGGAAGACTGAACTTTTTCACGTGGATTATTTCAGCCAACTCAGAGGACAACCCCGGTATTAACGTATAGGCCTGCCCTCGGATATGCATGATCAAGATGGCAAGTGGTGACAGCATTCGACTTGCAGTTGACTGGTGCCCGGGCAAATGACAAGGCAATACCGAAGACTTTAAAAATGGAACCTAGCTGCCATTGTGCTTGTTGCTCAGCATAAGAAGTGGAATGGGGGAAAAGAGCCAGGGAGAGGCAACTGGAAGAAGTGACCGGTTTGTCTTGAAACCAATTGGTTACAAACTGAGCCGTAAAACCTCACCTAACTCATTGAATTATGACGGTTGTTAACCCTAGCCGTGACGTCACTGAGAACTGCGGTCCAAGGTGACAAAGACATTGTACTGAATGTCACCCGAAGTCATGAATTCTTTTATAATGTTGCAACATGCATATCAATGACAAACATCCTATGCAAATTAAGTGGTAATTATACACTTCCTATACACAGACGGAATGACTTTCCCACGCGGTTCGTATCATATGTAGGCTATGTCAGTATTCTTGTCACAGTTGATGCAAATTCACGATTAACAGTATAGCACACGAAAGGTTAGTATCACACCAAATTAAGTGTTATCAACTAATGCTTGTACAGTGGCAGCAGCGCTACTAGGGTAAGAGCCGCTTTTTTCCCCACATGATTTTGTCCTTGGTAGGTCAACCAAGTTGGATTAATAAAAAAATATATATATATATACCTTTCCTTAGACTTAATTTTTCATCCAGAGATATGCTAAACGCTGAGAGCTTCCCGGGGTTTCACCCCCTGGACACCAACCCGCAGGAACTGGCGCTTCGGGTTCGGTTTCACGCTGAGCCTGAAATGTCTTGCCCCCCAAAATTTTCCTTTGCTCGCAGTTTTCCCCCTCCCCACCCTTCAATTTTGACATTCTGGTGCCGCCACTGTTTTTGTAGTTACGTTCTGGTAAAAGGTGGGCACTGGTTACCCTAAACTACATTTTTAATACAAGGTAGCAGAATTGCCAATCGTTTCTGCTTTTGATGAACATAAAATTCGAAAGATGCAGAGTATCGGTAGTTCATATACACAGCATGCACGGGGAATGTTCCCATTAGGGCGTTGTATACTCACCAAGATACATCTTTCAAGAAGCACTGAATGTAATAGTACCTGTGAAAGGAGTGCCAAACACTTGGGACGCTTGACGCTAGCGACTAGACAGTCTTCCCAACGTGAAGTTGTGCAGTACACTGTCCTGTTTCATGATTGGTTATTCATGGTCATATCACAGTATTTTTCCTCCTCAAATGTGAAATTTGGTGGGAATAACGGCTTGGTTTTGATATGCAATATTGATGTCTTAAATGTTATAAAAGATAATTTGAAGATAGTTGAGAAGAAAATTGTATGATTTAGCTGTTGCTTCAAAATGAGTTTCGGATGACTGCTCTTGCCCTTTAAGAATTAAACTAAAGTGGGTAGAGGAGTATTAACCAGCTCCCTGGTATGTTCTTTCTGAAATTTGACTCTTCTATAGTGACAGAGAATCGCATCGACTTTAAAGGCATATTTTCATCATCCCAAATGGTTCCAATTCTCCCAACCTACTTACTTCTAGCCCCTCCCACATTTATCTAAAACTCATCTTTATCCAGACACAATCCTATTTTATTGCTTCATGGCTTGTCCCAGTGGCCATACAAGTCCATAATGTGTAATCAAGACACTCTCAGTGTCCATGCTCTGTAATTTAGCTATGATGCATTGTTTGAATGTGATGCCAATCAAAGAGCTGTACCAATTAAGAGTTTTGATATATGCATACTGAAACTGTAGATTAGGGTGACGAATAACTGCCTTTAAAATAGCCATAATGTAGAAGCGCAAAGGCTGCAAGGTTGGTTAGTTCGGACTAAGCAGTCCTTTGGACAGTTGGATGGACGAAGCTCTTTCGATGGACATAGTCTTGATATAGATGTGCCTAACAGTAGTCAGTGGCGAATTGAGAGATACAGGGACGGGAGGGGAATGGTGATGAAATTTATGTGTTCGCCTGCCGTGCAGCCCCCAAATTAAGAGGACACTTAAGTTATGAGAAATTGTGCAATTGTCTATGACATGTATTTTTAACGAGTAAAGTTAGCGCAATTAGTCTACTGTGACATATTTTGATTATCCACGAGTGTCACTCTAAAATAAGAGTGAGCTGATTCACCCTCTAATAGAGTGAAAAGTATGAATACACTCCAAAAAGAGTGAAGATTCAGTCTTTAACAAGTGCCTCCAGGGATCACTTTTTTTAAGAGTGATCCCTGGAGGCACTCATTAAGAGTGAAACTAGTCCGCTCTTAGTTTGTAGTGAATGTCACTCTTCTTGGAATGAATTTCCGCTCTTTTTCGAGTGAATATTATAACCTTCCCTCTTCTTACGAGGGAAATTTCACTGTTTATTTTGAGAGTGTTAACGCCCTCATACGTATCATTATTGTAACACAAATTGTGTCCATAACCCCTGGCTATTTTTTTTACTTTTAACCCAGTATTGTTTTCTTTTTATACCAATCATGACGAGGGTTCATAGAAAGTGGGTGTGAACTTTTTGTGGGCGAAAATACTTACTCCCTTGTATGAATCGTCTTCCACTAACAATTTTTTTCACTGTGTAACTGTATTAGATGCCATTTCGAATTGGACGCCCCCAAAAGGTAAAAAAGTACACAAAGGAACTTTTTTTCAATATTTCCTGTTGGCTTTCTATAACCGCTTAAGGAGACGAACTTTCCTCTGTGACCAGGCTAGAAACGCTCGTAATGATAGGATGAATATATATGTGTGCATATAAAATCGCCTTTTTTGGACCAAGTCTATGGTTCTATCACACGGGTCCTAACTGAACTAGTAAAACACACTCAATAGGCGCACGTTCCTACCCCCCCCCCCCCATCCTCCTTAGTCCGGCATATAGTATATCTTTAATAAATCCGTCTGATTTTGAAAAGCATGCATTCAGTGTGTTATTATTTGTGATGTTGTTCATAAATATTACCCGGAACATCGTTCACGAACCTCTCTCAAATGTGCATACAAAGCTAATCATTTGCTAGTAGACCTAAACGTGCCCGGTGCTGACCTGATGTCACTGCTGTGACTCACAGACTGACGGACGTTTTGCTTATCAGAACATATTATGAAATAAGTAGATATTAATTTATGAGGAAAGGACATATGTTTGTTCGAAGTATGTTTTTGTAACGATCTGTCTCCCATATGCCCGATTCAAGCTTTGCAGGAAACGTTTATATACTGGGATCTGCAAATCTAAAATATAATATTCCACCAGAATATTGCATTATGATATTACATTCCTTGCTCCAGGAAGTCACGTAACTATTCTGATCAACGAAAATCCATTCACTTTCTCTAGCCGGCCTTGGATAACCCAAACCTGCTTCTCAACTTTAAGACCTAATCCTCTCACCTCGAACAGTTCCAAGTCTCTCAACCTTGATTACTTAACCGCCTTCCCTCCCACAACTGTCTAAAATTTACCTCATCCAGACGGAATCTCTGTTCATTGCTTCAGAGTGAGTTTGCTATCAATCAAAGAGCTTTTTCAATTGATAATTTCTGTGGACTACTACGGAAATTGTACTTTCGGGCAGGTGTTTCGGGTGAGACGATCAGCAGAAGTATGTATCGTTCACGGCTCAAGGGTTGTTGCCACAACGAATGGCATCCTAAAGTATCCTTAGAATAAGGTTTCAAATTGGCTTCTGGCTCTGCTCCTAGTTGTGTAAATCTGTTTGCGTGAAGGATAAGCTGAAGGAGTCAGCATATTTATGGATTATTTCTCTAAGGAAGAAAGAACGGTCGCTTCATTTTTAAGGTTCGTGGAAGCTATTATCCGGCTTAACACATTGTGAATAACGAAATTTAAACTTCATCGCTGCCTTATTCGGCAAGATTTCATTTCTTTAAAATTTGGGAAAGTGTGTGAATTATTTCATGATGGCACGGTCTCCCAACGGTGAATTTGCACGGATACACAATCGCTTATTCCTCTCGTCGAATTTTAAGAGTAGTAAGTATATTCTGCTTTTTTTGTCCTTATCTAACTTGTTGAAAAGTAATTTTTCAACTTAACAGAAACATTTATCGTGTCGAAGTATGCCTTGCAAAGTGGCGGAGCTAGGAAGTTTCAATTTGGGCAGAGGGGAAAAGAATGACCTGCATAGACGAGTTGAATCAGGAATTTAATAACCAGAAAAGGATGTCAGAAGGAAATGTTTGTCCGTCAGAGGCATGGTCGCCCTCTGACCATATGACCGCTCCGCCACTGACCTTGCAATGCAAGATTAAAATTAGTGCAGTGTGCGGTTGTACCATATAAAATACCAGCAGAGACCCATTTGTGATTGACCATGCCAGCGAGTTATTTCTCAGCTTCAATCCCGGCCTCTTTATAACCGAGTCATTGTCGGTCCTGCAGGGCGCAAATAGAACTGACTAGTCTCAAAAGAGGGTTGTAAGATACGATTAATCGCCGTCCGGGTGGCCCTTTAATTAAAAAGAGAAAGAATTTTTCGTGATTTTTTTTTTCAGGAGCCAGAAATCGCATTCGGGTCTACCTCCCCTAGACTTCCCCGGCCGTTTTCATGATAAAATACAGTTCCCTGATCAGCTGTAACAATAGCTAGAGGCTCTGCAACATGACACACAAAGGAGTTCGCTTGAATTTATCTGGACTTTCAGATGCCATCTCTTTAACTGAGGAGGGGGAACTGTCTTCCCCCTTCACCCACGGACGACATAAGATCACAAAATATTTCTGTAAATGGGCGAAAATCAATTTCAAGCAACCTCGGTTGTGACCGTACATGGAACAAGTGACAACTGATTTGGAAAATAGAACTGTTATGCTAGGAGCAACTGCATGATATGAGCATGGAAGTACTGCCTCCGAGGTAGTACTTCCCTGATAAGAGAAGGGATCTAGCAGTGTCATTCATAGGTTGGGATCACGAGCCCTTTTAAAGCAGGAAGGCTACCAATTAACACTTCCCTGTTAAACCTGTAACATATTGTACAACCATAAGTGCTAACGACCTTGTCTCTACATCAGGCGTCGTGCTGTATTTACCGACTTGTTTATGACCGTTGGGACTCGTAGTTCACGATATAGTAAACTGTTGTGCCACCAGTTTTCTTTAGGAGACCAGGGAGCTGTCATTGTCAATGGCAGCTCACTGAGGGGACGGCGGTCATGCTATATGTTGGGTGATCGTCGGTCTAGGGAGGGGCCAAATATTAGGGACTGAAATACTAGAAAATTTAGGTGTCCTTAGATAAATGCAATGTGGTGGCACGGCATACCGTACACTACCCTTTAAAGTAAAGTGTAAGAGAACATTCTTTACGTATCTGGGGGAACTTAATCTTAGTGTTTAGATTTTTAAGTGTTTGTTAAAAAAAAAGGCAAAAAAATTTCGGCGCGCTGGGCGCGCCTCAAATTCTGTCAATTTACGCCCCGCCGGGACTAACCCATCGCCTTTGTCGGGGCCTTGAACTGCTGGCCCCCCTGTCGGGCAAATCCTGGCGTCACCCCTGGGCTAACCCTCTCAACTCAAACTTCAATTTTTGTAGTAGTCCACTGAAATTCTTAATTGGCACAGTTCTTTGATTGGGGTGAGAACATCAGGTCCTTAATGGAAGGGACATAAGTGAGGGGCATCGTCCAATTTACCCCTTCCCCTTCCCGCTATGCAACTGATAACCGTCAATAACTGAATAACGCATAAAGTCGCCTATGTTAAAACCTGTGGTGATGAGCTTAGATGGAATCAAGGTGCCTGAATGTACCAAGTACAAAAATTCTATTCTTCTTCATCTCTCCAACGCTGAATCCTTGGTGGACTGATAAATCAATTTTTTCATCTTCGGGTTTATCACATGACCGCTTTCGATTTCCTCTACGGACTATTATTCGTGTGATCACGTGACACTAAAAAGTGTGCTTCGGTTAGTGTGTGCATTTTTCTTTCTACGTTACCTTCGGACGTGCCCCCCACACCTCTTTTCACTCTATTCCTCGATTTCAAAGATGCCTTACCACTCCCGAAAGTTGTTTTCATGGCTCGATCCCGAAAATCAAGAAGCTGTGGTATGTTAAAGAGACTTTGACACAGCTGTAACAATAAATAATGCATTTTGTGTGACGCTTGTTCCCTTAATGTTCCTGAAGTTGGTAATACATTATGGCAATGACGTATTATAGCACATAACTTGTGGGAAACCCGACTCCCGTGTAGTAAATAGTTAAAATGTGATGTCACCCATACATCACTGAGGTTATGGCGGACTCTATAGTAATACATAAACCATTATACTTGAAGATAAAATGTGACCGTGGGCCGCATGAATCATTCCATGTGATCACCGTTATCTCAATATTGTTTATGTTTCGTTCTTCCCCATCTGCCAGATTCCAAAGCTAGCTCTACAAGATAGATTTTGACTCGGTTCAACTTTTTTCTTCTTGTATATGTACGACCGTTGTAGGCTATCACAGAGTGAGGATGTCTGTCTTTTATCAAAGTTTTAGTAGGTTTTTCGGTGCCTGCCATCTCCCTTCTCCAAAATGTGTCTCGAACGATTGTCGGACCAGGCACATACCCACAGGGTGGAACACGTAGGTGTTCGTGTTCACCCAAGTTTTCCACTAGAAAGGTCTAGCATTGTAAAAATTTACCCCAATAAACCACCCACAAAGATAAAGTCGACGAAGACGAAAATCTCTCAAGCGCCATTTCCCATCCAGGCTTTTTTAAAAACGACAAATAGGACACCCATCCCATTAGACCCTCCCCAAGGGAAGCGAATCATTTGCATTGGTACCCATCCGAAAATCCAGGAAAAAATGAATCAAAGGTCACAGTTACTCTGACCATGGAGCTACTAACACGTGTTAGTAGCTCCATGCTCTGACCAGGCAGCTGCCTCTAGCTCTGACTACCTGTGCGTTTCCGACGGAAATATTGACTATATTCTTCAATGGAACTATTGGTTCATCGAAAGCAGTAGGAACATGCATAATTTGGGCTTGTGAACTTACTCGGACCAATTAAGTTATGGGAGTAAGAGTTGCTAAATTGTGATTTCCTTACTGTTTTTTATTGGTATGTGAAATGGGCGTGGTGAGTCTGTCTTGCCATGTGCATGGTCCATCATGTTATCTTCTGCCCAACCATTAAAAAGGAATATCGTGTTTGCCTGCGTAGCTGGCTTACTAGTGGAATGTATCTTATAGAGCATCAGACTTGCGGTCATGAGGTCGTGGGTTGGAGTCCTGGCCGGGTCATACCGAAGACTTTAAAAACGGAACCTTCTGCCATTGCGCTTGGTGCCCAGCATAGGCAGTGATGAAGGGAAACAAGCCAGTGAGCCACAACTGGAGAAAGGCAGTGGCCTGCTCGACTTAAACCAATCGGTTAGGAACTGGGCCGTAAAACTCCATAACCTAACCTAAAACTTGATCAGTGATATAGGCTAGGATACTGCGATCATGGAAGGGAAGGTTAAAGCAAAAGTTCAATTTTCAAATGTGAAAGAGAAACCAAACCTACACAGGGTGGTGAGAGTTTCATTCAAATCTGA
Organism: Holothuria scabra; assembly: GCA_037179385.1. Lineage (NCBI taxonomy): Eukaryota > Metazoa > Echinodermata > Holothuroidea > Aspidochirotida > Holothuriidae > Holothuria > Holothuria scabra. The sequence continues at coordinate 13,968,865 of CM074197.1, forward strand.
CATGTAGTTCTCGAGATATTAGTAAATGAAGTCAGTAGATTTTTGTTCCAAAGTGAGTTTGAGGGCAGCATAGCTTATATCACTTCCTCACATTTACAAGGAATGCTTTGTTTCCCTTTGTTTCATTAGACTATTGTTTTGATCTTGGTGTTATGATGTCGTACGTGCTTGCTTCAAGTTCACTTTTTGTAGAAAATGTGAAAACTTTACGTGCTCATATCTTGAGAACTACACATCGGATTTCAATGCAAATTTCACCAAATGCTTAGAATAAGTACCCCTCTGACATACCAAATCCTGCAATGACCTTAAACCCTTCTTTTAAACAGAACAACTAAAGAACGCTTAGCGTGACCTCCATACAGGTTTGAGAATGAGGCGTTTCCCGCAAAGGACGGTGAAGGAAGGTGAAGGTGGACTAATTTCTAAGTGCTTTATATCGGCTCATCATGATGTTTGTATTTAATAAATTTATCATCAGTAACTCTTGTTCTTGTATTTTTTAATTACTTTTTTCATGAAACATTTACAACCGTAATATATTAATGGATGACCCATTTTTTATCATAATTCTGTCTGGGAAATGCAATTTCCGTCAATCTGGGGGGGGGGGGGTACATCTGTCAAAAAATTTCTGGTACGCTCCGCGCAACCATGGTCGCGCTCCGCTTAGATAATCACATCCCCACCAATTTTCAAAACAAAGTTAGTTTTGGAGAAACACTTCGACTGTTGGGACCACCAGTCATATACAGAAAATATTCTCAAACAGTCAAACGGCACAACTAAAAAAATGAAAAATTAAGTATCGCGAACCAAAATAATCAGATTGAAATCCAAAACGGATGTTAAAATGAAGAAAAAAATCAGTGGATGAATTTTAAAATCTCACAGTCAGACACATAATTACACCAAGCTACTGTGGAAATAAGATGTGAGGTGTAATCATATTTTAGCACCTGTTAAAAGGCTTCGTAAAGACAAAAGAATTACCAAGGCGAATCGGATGCGTGTTTTTTGCATGATTTCACACACTGCAGTGCCCGGACTCTTTTAACAAAGTGATTCTAGTAATAACTTCAAAAGCTGTGAAAACGAGTGTTAGACAATTTCATTTTTACAACGTCTGGAACACGCAAATCCTTGAACAAAAGGAAACAAACAAAAAAAGCAAAAAAAGGGACAACAAACTAAAACAGAGAGGGGGGAGTTGAATTTGATATTGCAGTTCCTGCATTTTAATTAATAAAGTGTGTATTTGCAGACCGCAAAATACTAAATCATTGGTCGGAAGGACGCTACGAGCTATAAACGTTGAAACAAAAGACTTAAGGATGATAGCGCCATCACATTATCGCTAAGCGATAGCAGTCTGAAAACATTGCTGAATTGTGTACATGGCCGGTTACACTACAGAGATATTGAATGGAACTACGATTCAGTTTTCTTAACTTTAGTTAAAACCTTTTTTAAAACCGTGAACTTACCAGCCTGCGTACGCAGAAATTTTTACAGGGAGGGGCAAGGTCATTCATGGATGATTGAATTGTATACACTATCTAAGCGGAGCGCCACCATCGGTTGGCGCGGAGCGTACAAAAAAATTTTGGGCCTTACAAACCCTCCAGATGGCCGGAAACGACACTTGGCGAGTGTTATAAGCTGCATGTACCCAGCCCTGAAACAGGAATTTCATGTCTGTAATTTTGAGATTTTTAGCATTTTCAATGTAAAAAATTGTTGAAGGGAAATCTGCCTCTCTGCCACGGCCTCGTACGCCTATGCACGATAAAACTTACGCTGTCAAACAGAGGATATAGGCCTGTATCCGTTACCCAATTATGAATCATTCCCCCCTCCCCCCCCCCCCACCCCATATTCACCTTGTATATCCCAGTTACATCCACGCGTCGCCACTTGAGATCAGCACGGGACCAAACCAAGACCAACGCATTCATCAATAGTCGGATGCCATATACACACAACATACCTGACAACTAGTGCAATTTTGGCCTAGTTTTTACAATTACAAATTTCCAACAGATGTCACGAATGATGGTCCCCAAATTACGATTTTACTATTCAGCATACCATCTTCTCTTTTGCTATTCCTGGTCAAATGTCCGCATATTTCACGAGTAGAAAATGACGCTGTGAGTGAAGATATTTTGATGATTTATTTTTAATTTTTTTAATTTCAATTTTTAATTAATTTTTTCACAAGTTTGATTTTCCAGAGTGGGGTACAAGTTCCCCCCTTGCCCCCCCCCCTTCCGGACGCCCATGCCTGTGTAAATATGTGATTTGCATCACAAAAGTATCAAAATCAAATTGATACTACCGTAATTATTTTGTCATTCACATGAATCAACAAAGAAAAGCTATTCGCCCTAGGCTACTTCAATAAAAGTATGCTTTTAAATGTTGCTTCATTTGAAAATTAGAAATAGTGGAATATTCTCTCTGAGAACACCTTAATTCTTGAAAATAAAGTAAGTGTCATGTTGCTTCAAGTTTTGAATAATCTTTCTTTTTCTACATCTCAATATAGTGTATAGGAATTCAGTGGGATTCCTGTGGGATTCAAAATCGAGTGTGGGTTTAAAATTGCCGATTGTGAAATGTGCATAGGATATTTGCTGCAGAAAAAACCGAGCTGAGAATTTCTTAGGGGAGAACTGAAAAGAGAGAAGCATATCAGTAGGGTCTTGACCAATACTAACGCAGCGGAAGTCTTTTAGCTAAGTAGCTCAGCTGTTTCTCTAAATTATTCATTCAACATCGCTAGCAGTGCATGTTATTTACATGGTAATAGTGAATACATAACCTTCTCGGGCTTCCACATTGCTGTACCTCCACATTCATGCCGTTTGCATTCTTAGCAGTCCGGGACTCCATCCTAGTGAGATATCAGTGGACTATTCCTCTGACAAACGCAATAACTGCAAAATAGCCAGTCTCTTGCTTTTTATACTCTTTAAATTATATCACTGATTTTAAAATGTAGACCCAAAATACCTCCGTCATGCAGGGTATCAGACAACGATCTGGCGGCCTTATGTGTCCTTTTTTCACGAGTGGTAGAAGATAGATATCACTCTACCAAGACAATTTATGTCATTTTGCTCGTTATGGTCCTTGTAACTTGCGTGGGAAGAACCTCTTTTGTCGGAGAATGACAATGGAAAATCCAAACGAATTGACGGACCAATCAGGTATTTGATAATGGACCAAATCACTAACCGTTTTACTAAATCAATGGCGTAGCCACGGGAAGGGTTTTGAGGGCTAGAACCCCTCCCCCCCTCCATGACACCAAAACCCTCCCCATGACACAATCCTGGCTACGCGCCTGTCCTTAATGGAAGCTTTTCAACCCCAGTGTAATGCTGACATCAGATAAAGCAGGTCGAATATTCCTATTCCATGTTTCATGAACCCTAAATGTCACCCGAAACTTGATTTTGAAACGATTCTTTTGAATTTAATTCACATTGCCATCCTACGAATCGTAAACTAGCCTGCGGGGAAGATGTTGATTTCCTTACCAACTCGCACCTCTTACAATATAACAATGCGGTACTTAAGGAAGAGACTGCTAAGCAAACTAAGCAAGTCGTTATACTACAGAAGTAAAACCTGATGAGAATCGAAACTGAAAATCCTTGGCTAGAAGGTTAATAAATGGAAACACAAATACCTTTGTCCGGGATAAGATATGTAGTCCTATTGCCTTAGTTAGAGTATGTAATACATTTTATACAAAAAGTTTTAATAAAGTGCGATTGCATGTCAGGCTATCACTTTCTCACAGCAGAATAACAGTGTAACATCGTTCAGTGTTTAAAAACGACGTGCAGGTTCATTGATCCATTGCTTGCTTGGCCCAAGTGTTTGGTCTAGCGGTAGATCATCCGCCTCTCACGCGGAAGACCCCGGTTCTATTCCCAGGTCGTGTCATACCGAAGCCTTTAAAGATGGAACCGCGCTGCCTTTGATCTTGATGCTCCGCATAAGCAATGGAGTAGGGAAAAAGCCAGTGAGCCACAACTGGAAAAAAGGCCGTGGCCGGCTAGACTTTAATCAATAGGTTGGAAAGTGGACCGTAAAACACTATCTAACTAACATCCATTGCCTGCTTAATCTTTACGATAAATGTGTCAACGCATGGTCCATAGCCTGAGTGTGTGCTCTTCATAGACTTTCTATGCAACTGGTTTTCCTGAATTTAAATTTTATCTCCTATAGCTTGCAGTCAAGATTTCCGGATTTTCCCATAGACCCCCAGCCCTTCTTTTTCCCGCCACTCTGAAAAAGTAAGACCATTATGGCTATATCAGTACGCGGTTGTCAACTAATTTTATCATGTCTAAATCAGTCTACGGCGATTTGCACTTGTGACGTCCAATCTTACAACTTTAGGCAAGCTGAAATTCTCAAAATACACCTTTTACTGGGCATCGGATGTAAAAAGCTTTAAAAACCATTGAAACATCCACCATATCCATCAAATCCATCAAAATTGACCATTTTACAGAGCAATTTCTGATTTGCACTTAATCATTAATAAATATGAGCTCAATGTGCAAATCTTGAGATGTCATGAGAAGGATATGTCATACATGGCTAATGTTATCCTTTGCTTATACAATCTTCATTTCAAGGACAGATGTAACATTAGTTTGTCCTGAGGGCTTTACTTTGGAGGTCTAAATTATGTCCTTGAAAATCATCAGTATCAACTACCAAACCATAAACTGTCTGATGAGTAATGAAGATATAACTTATACAGGTTTAACAAAAGAAATGTCAACACTATACAACACTCCACATCATTATTTTTGCATAAGCAGCAAGTTTCTTCAGAAACATTCAGACTTTGGACTGTTGAAGGGGTTTATCTGGAGACTGGAGAACCGTAAAAGACGGGCCTATTGTAATAATTACAACGGATTTTTCCTTAGAAAAGTTCAGTCTATATTTGCCAGGTGAAGTCAGATCATTTTGCTGACATGTCACAATACCTTTAAAGTTCATTACTCTGTAGTGCCTGTTGTGTCGCCATAGAAACGTCATGTTCATGCTGTTGTGAAGGTACTTGGCAATGCGTATGAAACCTAATACCTTACTTTAGGCTCATTTTTGTAGGGAAGAGAAGAACTGATCAAACATTACATGTTGTTTTGCTAAAATTCGACGTTTCGCTAAATGTCGTTTCATGCAAACAAATTACCTCCGGTGTTTTAAAAGTATGTTGGGCTGGTATTAAGAATGATTCATCGATTTATAGTTATCAGTGGCGTAGCCAGGATGGGATTTGAGGGGGGGGGGGGCCTAGGTAACAAGTGGGGGGGCCTGGTACCTCCGAGGGTCAGGCACGGCAAGACTATCTAAGCGGAGCGCCACCATCGGTTGGCGCGGGGCGTCCAAGAAAATTTTGGGCTTTAAACCCCTCCAGATGGCCGGAAACGGCACTTCCCATGTGTTTTAAGCTGGATGTACCCAGCCTTGAAATACGAATCTCATGTCTGCGATGTCTCAATAATGAGAATAAAAAATCAATCAATGAAAAATGGCAATACATACACTTTTTAGGGACCCCAAAACTGGGCACTTCTGATCTGTGGCCTGGGGGATGAGACTAAAGGGAGCCGGTATCTCCCTTTGCCTTGGGAAAAATTGTGAACTTCAGAAGCACGTAGATCGCAAATGCGGCAATGTTTGAATCTAAGCGGAGCGCCACTATCAGTTGGCGCGGAGCGTACAAGAAAATTTTGGGCTTTAAAACCCCTCCAGATGGCCGGAAACGGCACTTCCCACGTGTTTTAAACTGGATGTACCCAGCCGTAAATGCGGCAATATTTGAATGGATTTCATCTTACCTAAGGCAGCACCTCACCCTTTAACAGGAAAACCAAAAGTAGTTGTATCCCCCTCTGAGAAACTTTCTTTGCGTTAGATTTCCTAGATGCAAAATGGTGCTATGTTTGGCAAAACTTTGAACTGATTATAGGCCTGAGTTTTCGGATTTTCCCTTTTTGGGGAGCATGAAAAATATAAAAATATTTTTAGTTTTTGTAGAGATTTTACAAAAGACATACATACTACCAAAGAAACAATGTGCAAAATGGTGCAGTATTTGTTCATCGGTACATTACGTAGTCAAAATTAAAATACTACGAATACATCCCTCAAAATAATTGAACCTCAAAGCAGAAGTATGGATCATGTGGGAAACACATGAAATCCGGACCTTGTGGACATTTTGCAAATCCCCCGGACGCCAGTGCCAACTGCTAAAAAGAGGACTTGTCGAAAAAAATCGCCCAATTGTCATGGGAAGGAGTGAGGCACGACATAGGCCTACTTGTTAAGGATGGAAGGGAAGATTTATCCGAAGGCAGTACCTTACCCTTATCTGCTTACGGCATATTTTGTGTATAATAAAGTATAGGAATGGTCGTGTAAGAGTGGTCTCCAGTGTACGATTGCCTTATTTTCAGTAAATCAATCAGCCATCCGAAAGGCAGAAAGGGTCTTAACCTAACAAAGTCACATTAAAGTTTGTCGTCGAGACTTTCGTTTCATCTTCGAAGTGAAATGCAATAAACGACAGTGCAGATCACAAACGGTAGGCTTATCTAATTTAGTGAAAGTAGGCATTTTAAAGTTATTGCTTGATTTCATACGTGCGGACAAAATGTGTTTTACACACATTCATCCATGATTTTTTTTTTTTTTTAATTTTTGCACATTTTTTTCTTTTTATTATTTTCAATTACTCTATCAGGACCCAAAAAATCTGGGGGGGGGGGGCCTGGAGAAAATCTGGGGGGGGCTAGCCCCCCCCCCCCCCCGGCTACGCCACTGATAGTTATATCGAAACTTCGAGAAATTAAGATACTTGAAGGTAAATTATGGGCATAATTCTCTCACCCATAACATAACCAATTCTCCTATAGCCTTCTTATTAAACCCCCTCCCACAATTGTCTAAAATTCATCATCATAAGGACACAATCTCAGTTTATTGCTTCAAGGTGAGTATAGAAAAACTCTATTTATATAATCAAAACACTCTCAGTACCGTACATGCTGTGTAATATAAGCGTTAGCACTCTGCATTGTTTGAAGTAGCTGTCAGTCAACTTGAAGAGCTGAGCTGAGCCAATTGAGAATTTCGGTACCCGGGTACCATTATTGTTTGAACTACGGTAGCAGCTGCCAATCAAACTGAAGAACTGAGCCAATAGAGAATTTCTGTAAACTAAGTAAAATATTGTAGTTTGTGGCGAGAGGAAAAGTCCTCTAACATATTACGATGGTGTAATACAAACCTTAACATATATGTATTTAAGGAATAGACCAAATACCTTCCCATAAAGGGACGAAGCAAAGGATCCACGAGCTTCTCCCCACCTAATCTTCCGTTACCATTTGCTGAACACATCTATCAGTCTATATGGACTCCTCTCGTCTCCTACTGTCCCTGAAAACGATTTCCCGCCTGGAAGCCTTCCCACTCCATCAGTGCCTTTTTTGACCAATGCATGTACACTGCTTAAGAAAAAAATCCTAACTGGCTAATCCTAATTCCTAATCCCTAATATTAATCCTTTATACCTAACAAAGAATAGAACCGATGCAATGCAATGGCAATAGCCAATCAAGAAGTTCCTTGTTTAAGCTGTGGGCATAATCGGCTGGCTTTGTCTTGCTCTTGCGTAAGTATGATGTCTACTATCTTCGCCAGTGCGAGTATGTGTTCGTTTCGACTGTAACCTTTGTATTGATTGGTCAGTGCCTGCCACGTTCATATTCTAGTACTTCGCAGAGTGTTGCGGTTCCAAGTCTGGGAAAGTTAGTCTGGCCCTGTTTGCGTGGTACTTCTGTGGCTCCCCCCATATGCCTACCGCCCTCCGGATTTTTCACATCGATGATATAAATGAAAATGGTCCGCGAAATACTCTCTGCATGATTTGACTCAGTGCAGTGGTTTTTCCTTCTATTTTGTAATTGAATTGTAAGTTAGTATCAAATCATGACGTCACGGATCATCTGATAATTCGGGAAACAATGAACAATCGTAATTTCCGTAAACAAATTACTAACGTCATGATTTACAAATTACTGTAAAACAGGGAGCGACTCCCTGGTCCCCCATGACGTCACCAGTGACTAATCTTCCGCCTGGCGAACGTATATCCTAAAATCATCAGGGGGCTGCCTTCAAAGCTCTATGAACCTTCATTATTTTTGCATATGGTACATAATTATTGGACATGTGCCACAGAGGTAAACTTCACTTTTCAAGCCTACTCACATTTTCTTTATGCCGGAGGATGTCTCACTCATACTGGTGACGGTAACCTATACCCCACCGAGGCTTTCGACCTCTTGTGTGAGTCAGAGAGTTATTTTTATTTTGAGAAGATCTTTCTCCCACTATCGAATTCCGTGACGTATGATCTTGTTTGTTAAATCCCCGTAAGCAATGTAGCTGACAACCAGACAAGTTCACACAGCGGGTCTTCGAAATCCGAACCAGCTAAGACACACACTCGCTGCCTAGTGCTCTATTTAAAACACGGACGCGTGTCGGGTAAAATTACACAGATAATTTGACAGCTGGGTCAACAAATTGGTCGTGACGTAAATGTGACCTTATCGGGACAATATTTCGCCTGTACCGTCACTTTTTTAGGCTAAAGATTCACGAATTTAGTCCCACCCAAGTTTCGGTTGTATGTCTCTCACAATAAACACATATCTCCACTTTCTTAGCCCGCGGGGGGACAACTTGTCATTCCAAAGCAATAGAAGGGTCTTATTTTTTAAGTATTTTCTTTTTTATCACTGCTGGTATGCGTACTAAATCCATTGTAGTACTACCTGTATTACCTCCGAGGCAGTATTACTTCCATGCTTAATCTTTCATGTACGGGATAGCATTCATAGAAACAAGAATGAAATCCCTTACTTTGGAAAAAAAAATCTATGGTGATCTCATTGTTATATATTTATAAGGTATCGTCTTATTTTGCAAATTTTGATTAGTGACCCCCCCCCCCCCCCTGCTAGAGATTATAAGTCAGCCTTAGAAAAGGCTGTAAACTTTGACAAGGATTCTTGAGAGGGTGGTCAATCGTATGACCGTGACGCAGGGCCCTGACAAATGAATAATTAGAATTTCATTATTATATTAAATAATTATAGGCGCGTAACCAGGGTCGTGTGATTGAACGGGTTGTCTTCATGTAGTTAGTAAGTTAGTTAGTTAGTCACTGGCTTGTTTTTCCCACTTCATTTCCATTACTTATGCTGAACACCAAGCATAATGGCAGAAAGTTCCGTTTTTAGAGTTTCTTTTAAGTATGACCCGGCAAGGACTCGAACGTCCGACCTTCCGACTGCAAGTCGGATGCTATAACCACTTGACCATGCAGTTGGCCGTGTCGTCATGTGAGACAGATGTAAGACGCGTACCAGGACAAATTGCAGACGATGACTCCGACAAGAGACAGAATCTGAATCTTACCAATTATATTTCCTGAACCCTTTATTTGCGAAATAAAACTGGTATTGGCAACGCCTTTGGACCTTCCCAATTCAATTACCATGATCTCAATTAACCCCATAAGCCTATTTTGAGGCGGTGAGGACCTTCAGCTTCCTTGTCCAAGACATGGCGTTAAGTGAGTAGGCGAACATACAGCCTATGCCCATGGTCATAAGTAAGCTGGTGTATCCAAAGCATGCGAACCGAGGGTTGGTCTCCACACCCATTAGTTTTAGTAAAAATATAAATTTATATGTGAGATTTTTGGAAAATCTTCAACCAGTTTCTAAGGTTACTTAGTCAGTTAGCCACTTAGTAAGTTAGTCAGTCAGCTATTTAGTCGTTCAGTTTGGAAACAACTCTCTGCTCTAACAGACCAAGCACGACTGTTCGGTTGAGTTATCAATCAACTCAACATGCTCACTCAGTCTAAATATGAACACGGCAGTAATGGTACAAGGGATGGGGGAAAATCTGTTGTTTCGATTTTCGAATTTATATTTGTTAGAATATAATTAATTTTAAAATTTCCACGTTGAACCATCGGTTTGCAGGCGCGGATCTAAGTGTGTGTGTGTGGGGGGGGGGGGAGGGGGGGGGGGCTTTTACGGCCCCAGCCCATTTTTCTTCACATCAACAATAAAAATACACTAAAATAACTAAAATTAGGAAAATGTTTATCTACGAGAATATTCAAGGGGGCTAGTGGGCTATTTCAGGCTTATCCTTTTCCTCGTAACACAAACCAAAATACACGAAGGTAGTATGATATTCCGTCCTGGTAAAAAGTCGGTTTACTTACTTTCCTGCCCTCTTGCCTTCGACGCAACAGGGAGCTACAATTCCCTGGCCACAACAACAAGATTTGAATGATGTGAATAGCTGCCGGCCAATTTGTCATTAGGTTATGAGCGTTAACGACTGAACTATGTTCACACCAGGGAGCTGCTACTCTAACGTTTGGGTAGCAGCTCCCTGTTTCAGACAGTCGCACGTCAGCCCAAATATAGTAGCTTTGAACGGTCGGCACGTTAGTCTTGTCTTAGTTTCCCACGGTGGGTCATTATGGTATAGAGGAGGGCTGTGCAGACCTTTGGACCAAATAATGTTGCTGTGGCTATCTGTGTGGCCTCAGTGGAACAGATATAAGTGTAAACTAGGCGGCGTCTTACCGTTACCCCCTGCCCCCACCCTCCACCCTTCTCTCGTTAGATTGACCAATGTGGCAAGAGCCACATGCACACCTCTGGTGTAGAGGGACAGCGATCAGAAACAATCGTGTCGGAAAAATACAAAACGCATCTTACAATTTTCAAGTATGTTCTAAGTGTTAGTGTTGATACGATGCGAAACGTAAGAATTGAAGCACTTGAATAGTTTTTTATGCTGACAAGGGAGAGTTGGGCTATACGTTGATTTTTATTTCGCGCACCCGGTATGTTTTTATTTGATGTGCACGGTTTGTAGGGATCAAGGGGTTGGCTGTTTGTTGGCTAGAAAATAATATTTCCTCTTGTTTGTTTGGGATGTACATTATTAATTATGTATACAGGCTTCTACGGTAAACGCGCTACAACTTTGGACATGTTAGCCTCCGAGTCTGAGCTAATCACGCTTCTCAAACACGTGGGTTTCCTTGCAAAGTTCGATGAAACCTGTAAAGGCTAGGTGTCCGGTGTGCGATGCTTTGCCATCGTCCCTTGAAGTTCAGAAGGGATTTTCGCCGGTCAATGAAGTTGCTTGAATTTTAAATGTCATACTCATCATAATCTTATGTCTCAAGGTATTCAAGTAGTTAAAGAAGAATGCGCATACAAGCTCATTTTCCAAAGATTAATTTCTTTACATACGGTAACCATTTCATCCCATGGTAGTCGTACATTGATCTGGTAATTTTCTTATCATTTTACAATTTACTCTCTTTTATATTGAAGTATACATTTTACTGCAAAAAAAAAAAAAGCTCAAGATAATGATTGCTTAGATTCTACTTACAAGTCGGTGGAAAATGTCATTTCCGGCGGCTGTTAGAGGGACCGTGATTTTTCAGAATTTTCTGTACGCTCCGCGCCAACAGATGGTGGTGTACGCTCCGCACCAACAGATGGTGGCGCTCCGTTTAATATTTCGAGCAGAATTAGATATTCTGGCAGAGAATTACAAATAACGTCCCCATTACATGCTTTCTCTAAGTTCACCCCCCCCCCCATTTTTTTGGAATATCTGTTTCCTCGCCTGGTTTGCATTTAACAAAGCCATCACTTGATAAATTCCGTCTTCTGCGTACATTGCAATACTGAATCATGAGAGAAACCTTGGAGTAATAATAGACTATTATTACTCCAAGAGAGAAACGGGCAATCACTAATTCTTGCGCGGCAGATTCCCTCTTACATGTAACATGTATACTTTAAAGCTGCTAATTGAGTTGGTTCTTGAAATTCAACTATTTTTTCCAAACCTATTAAGTTTCCTTCATAAAACAATGACAAATGGTCGAACTTAGACAATCCTCATTTCCTACATACGAATAACTGTTTAGTAAGTGAGTACTTAACGGTTCAATTCAGTTTTCAAAAATTCATGACCAGACAATTTTCAAATTATGCACAAATACCTCACAAATCTGGACACAACAAAACTCAAAATTTAAACTTTTTCTGTAACTATTGGATATGAAAATGGACTTATTATTACTTCCTACAAGCATTTTCATGTGGCAGTTACCTTTAACACTCTCATTAAGGTATCGATAGCAATTCAATGAGCCCTTTAAAACGTTTGTGCTTACCGCCCTCATTTAATTCAGCGACGACCCGGACTGGGCTTGTTCATTCCCAATAGCGACATGTGCATCATTCATGCCGTATGACAGGCACATAAGTCCAAGTGAAAACATGCAACCTGAAGAAAAAAGAAAATATAGAAAAAATAATTAACTTTGACCTCTGGTGGCCTCATATTACCTTTGGCCTCAACAAAAACTGGTAGGGGTCAAATGAATTTTTGTAAACTTCGACCACAAACGGTATGTCACGTATTGAAGTCCGTGACGCTCCGATGCTATCAACGATTAGACTGAACATGCCTAGAGTCACGGTACTTTAATCCAAACTCCTGGGCAAGTGGGGAGGGGTATATAGTTTTCTCTTCCACTCCAAAAGGAGTTTCTGAAGTTTTTACAGCCATTATACACTTTCACACATTCCACCCCCCCCCCCCAAAAAAAAAAAAAGTTGGCTGTCCTGGAAGTCACCTCGACCCTGTCAGTATTTTGGTTGGCAATGGAACTGTTTTTGCTTGCATTGATTAATAACACTAAGACAGTTTACATATTGCAAAAATGAATTTAACAAAATCATTTCCTTTGCCATTATTTAATTTACAGTTAAATATTTTAAGATTAAGTTAATCAGTTATTAGGTTTTTCGAGATTCGAATCCACAACAATGAGGACTGATCACTATAGCAAATTAACGGTGGTATCTGGTGATTGCAACAAAAAAGTGTGCTATTTATAAGTAGCGACAAAAACCCCGAACCTTGTTGTTGGGGAAGGCAAAGTTATCAGATTTAAATCACTGGATTCTATGGACTCGTTCATGTTTACAAGCCAATGACGTCACGGCTGCTTGGCAACAGGGTTGATGCGGTGCGCTTACATTTTCGTCACCATGAAAAGTAGATTTTTTTTGGTCTACTACATTCAGTCGCGATCATTTTCAAAATTTTCTCCACGCTCCGCACCAACCAATGGTGGCGCTCCGCTAGATAGTCTTTCCGGCAAAATTACATTTTGGGGATCAAAGTAGCTCTTAATAACTCTCTGATCACTTTGCGGTTCGCGAACATATTTGGAAGTGAGCATTTTATTGCAAACGACAAAAGAAGATAGCGACTCGTTTAGATTCTTCGTATAAGTCTGCAAAATGCTATTTCCGGCCATCTAAATAATCTTTTTGGCAGAATAACGTTTTGCGACAAAAAAAAAAAAAAAACCCGCAAACTAAAATGCTCCCGTTCGCCTATACCGATCGTGCTCTTTTATTTTGACTCCTAAAAGTATGCAAATTTAATGACAAGTTCTTCATCGAATGGTAGCATAAATGGAATAAGTTTGCGTTTAAAGGCACAACAGGTTCAGTTTTATCCACATGAACCACCACAATTCAACTTTCAACACTGTTCCTGTCAAAGTCGAAAATCTTGCACCATTTTGCATCTATAGGCTCCTTGAAAACGCAGAGAATTTTCAAGGGGCAGAGGGATAAGGAGAGGGGGACACCCCCTCCCTTAAACCCTCCCCCAGGCAGGCGATCACTCAACAAACTGCAACCCGCCCCCTTCAGAGAAATCCTGCGTACACCACTGGTGGGACATAAGTTTGGATGATGCTGCTTAGGCTATGGTTACTTCCTTGTAATAAATTTTGAACGGGCAAAAACATGGCTTGTGAAACAAAAATAAGTTAGAAAAGTTCTTGTTTGTACCCAGAAATAATCTAAATATGGTCACTTTGCACTTTGCACGAACTTTTCTCACACCTTTAAAGGTAATGTAGGTTACATGTCCAGCAACGGATATGATGTATAAATTCTCTTTTCAACGAGTTTGAAATGCTTGAGACCCGGAACTGTACACATAAACGATGCTAGTTCACAATCAATCCTTACAGCCCGTGTTTAAACACTCGATGAGTGTATATATACTGATCTCGAAGCTGAAGTCAGGAAGCTCTGTAAACATAGGTAAAATCCAAATTCACCATACAATCTCGTTCACCGACACCTCGGAATAAAGCTTTTAAAAGCACTCGAAAAGGTGCAGTTCTTTTTTTTTTTCCGGGAGAAATGGCAGATCCAGTTGAGTCAGATCGTCACCAAGACGAAGACGAGCAGAAACTAGGTGAGAATGATTACCTTTCTAAAAATAATAAACAATACGACGTGACAGTTTCATTACCTCTTTTCAAATCGCTATTGTTCGCATTCAGCAGTGTACATTACACAGCATATATAAACTAATAGCGACTCTTATATGACATACCCTTAGTATTGTAATTTTGTATGCGTTCATACTTGGGCTGTAAAAACATTGAGGATTGTGCTAGCAAGGAGGACTAAGCCTTACTGCTTTAATGGAACAGTAAACTAGAGTAGCAAAGGAGCTTCACTGACAGCCCGAAGCCAAGCAAGGTGCCATAAAGGTAGACATAGGAGTGAAATGGCTTCAAGAAGGAGGGGTTGGAGTTCAAATATTAAGGGCAGCGTTTAAAATGTTAAATTAATAGTAAATAGAAACTTTAAAAGGGTGAAAAATTCAGGGGGCGCCGATTGGCTACAGATCTGGAGTTGGGCGACCCTAGCCCCCCCCCCCCCCAGGGTATTGTTTTCGATCGTGTCCGTTTGTCCATTTTCAGGCACGTAATCCCCCACTTCTCAGAACTATGATGGTCTGTAAAGATTTTTTCAAAGTGGTTTATCTGAAAGTGGTGTATCCCGATATGGGGAAGGTAATATCAGAGACAAAATTTGTACGTCAAGCATCAAATCTTCGTGGCACTTCGACTAAATTGATCATGAAATGCTCAATTAAATGCAGTAAGCGAACACAAAACAAGATTTATCTAAACAGGTTAACAATACCGAAGAATTTTGTTTATTTCGAAATCAATCGATAACAATTTTCTGTATTCTTTTTATATTTTTTATTTCTTATTGAATAATTGTACTCGCAGTTTGACGTGGGCGTACGAGGCGGGAGTAAGGGTGGGGGGCACTCGCCCTCCCAATTCGGACAAAAATAGTTGGTCCATTCGAGCAAAACATGACCAAACATGATAAATGGTGCAATTATTTGGGCAAAAATTGCTCTTGCCCCCTCAAAATAGTTACCCCAGTACTCTTATGCAGTTTGACATAAATATCGCTCGTCAAATAATCTGTATACTTCGAAGAGCCTAAATATCCGATTTTCGCATTCCTGATAGAGCTTCCTAGCTCGGCAGCTGAGTTAATACCGGAAATCAGCTACACCGACTGCCGTATGACATTAATATACAACCTATTTTGTGGAGTAGTAATAGTCAATGGGCTCCCAACATTTTTTCGATGGCACCCCATTTTAGAAAACAGCATCAGAGCGCGCAGTATACCCCAATATAGAACCACAATTTTATCCCGGTGCTTATTCTTTAGTATTGACCAATGATTGCATTTGACATCACGAACAGTGGCGTTGACAGTGTCAAAATAGGGGAGGGGCTCAAAACTAGGGGCAAATGAAAATGCGCCGGGCAAAACATTTTCGCTCGCAGAGCACAACCGAACGCAAAACGCGAACTCTGGTATGTGAGGTCCAGGGGAAAATGCCCGGAAGCTTTAAGTTGTTAGCCTGTCTTTGAATGACTAAAATTAAGTCTCAGGACAGGTGTATTATCTATTTTAAGGCTGAGCTATCTCCTACCTGATCTAACTTGGGGAGGGGGATGGGGAAAGTATATGCAAAATCTGAGGGACAAATGCCTTTTGTCCCCCTCCCCCTCCCGTACCGTAGCACCCCTACTGATCACGAAGTCACGAAGCAGTGTTTAGTTCATTTCTGGTCTAGTAAGCCTGCATGTCCGTTCTAGCAACATAAATTTGCTAGATTATTACTACATTTTTGATAAGGGAGTGACAAGTTTTCAAGGATTTCGGAACTTTAGTTTGTGATCCCAGAGTTTGTGATAAGTGGTTCGTGACCCAAATTTGGGGTGGTGCTCACCAACTAACCGACATGTTTCGGATAAGAATCTTTATTTATATCTTTCAATACAGCATATCTGAGTAACATGTAGAAGTAACTTGGAGAAGTGCCCACAGGGAAGCAGGAATTAAGCTCTGAACAGAACAGTAGTTTAACTTGCCTCAGATAACTCAGGTGACTTTATATCTATAGGTAGAAAGTGTTGTGGTAATACATTCGATCATGAATTTTATACCGATCCAAGATAGTATGCTAACATAGTACAATATTAGCAGACACAGATCCATATACAATTGTACATCTTCCAGTTGTTCTTTGATGGACATAGAGCAGGTTACGATACTGCACAGGCTACAGTTACATGCAATACCACACAGCCATGTCATTGCGGTACATGTATCCATGTGGTTGTTATTATTCGTATTTGATTGATTCCGTTAAAATCCATTAATCAGTTAAAATAATAACTCTTGTATGATTTATGATTCATGTGATGTTCTTGTGCCACAAAACTATCTGTTCAATTGATAATCATTCCATAGCTATAACATCATTTGTCGCCTCAATAATAACATAACACGTCAAGTTAGGATAGAAGCTAGTTATCTCTGACGTCACACAACAGTATCATTGAAGGTTTTATATGTCTCGAATAACATATTTAGGGCGGCTTGGCCCCATCGAATAAAAATTATAACAACACGATACTATTTTGTACAATAATTATAGGCCTAGACGTTATTCATAGCTCACTTAACGATGATTTTTAGTATGTATCGCATGCTAGTAGCCAGTATTACAACCTCAGGCATAAGAACCAAGGGGAATACAGGGGCTGTCCCCTATTCGGGTAGAAAACACAGGGGCTGTCCCCTATTCGGGTAGAAAACACGGGTGGCTGTCCCCTATTTGGGTAGAAAACACAGGGGTTGTCCCCTATTAGGGTAGATTGTTTTTCAAAGGACATACGTATACTTCTGTTGGTTAAATATGAAGTAAAATTAAAATGAAAAATTCCTCTCTCCAATTGCATGTAACCAGAGAGTTTAAACGTACGTAAATTATGTTTTGTTGCAACTCAGCAAATTTCTCATATATTGCAATGGTTCTTGGTGCGAAGATTTTTGGTCCATTTGTGATGTCATCGAACAAAATATGATTATAACCAAGAACGTTGCGCTTCGTCACTAGCTACATTCTTCCCATGTAATGCGACGTACATGATCTTGGTATAATGTATGCCCATACAGTCCAAGCGAGTGACTAGAGTCTGCCAATGAGGGGACTGGACATTTTTCTCGAGTGCACGACCCCTGGGTTCTAGCCATAACCAATTAAGTTGCATTAAGTCCCTCACCAATTGTGTTCTTTGCATACTGCTACGTGTGTGTGATAATCTACATATGGGACAGAGCAGTCGCTGGCTTTGAAAGGCGGTGGTGGTCGGGGTGGGTGTTTTTTCTTCGAGTGACCCCTGAGCCCTCTACAAGGGTGCATCGTAACGCCTCCATCGACGTATACGATCCTTCATCATTGCGTACTCCTTCGGTAGAATTTACCCTCTGACAATACCCTACCAACACTACTGACGTACGGTGATAAGTTAAACAGTGGCCTTCTGAAGAGATTCGATCGGAAGGTTGAGAATCCGTAGGAGTACTCTCATGTGCACTTCAACTTAAATATCTAATGCCTAGACAAAATGTACGTATGCGCTTCTCAATTACTTTTCTTTATAGCCGTCCCCCTCGTTCAGCAATGCGCCACCATTTCCCCTTCCTAGATTGTATTAAGAAACAACATATATAGATCATTTTTCAAACAAAAAAATTACAAAGGATTGTGGGAGGGATTTTTGGTACACGTCGTTTTGTCAATGCCATTGACCGTGGACAATAACGGCGCACACCAAACGCCAAAACGCGGTCCCACCAGGGAGGTGTTATTACACCTCCCTGGTCCCACAATCTCCTTTGTTCTTGGTATTTGGAAAATGGTCTATAGGATCTCAATTTTCTTTACCAATCACTCGCATTAGGTATAGACGAGGAAATTATGTAATGAAGCCTACCAACTGTTTATTATAGGTGTGAGGTATACAGGTCCACGGCTTTATGGAACTGTGTGGTGTGTGTGGGGAGGGGGAGTACTTCGTGAGCGAAACGAATAGAGACGTAAAAGGTCGAAACTCCCACCTCAAACAGAAGCAATCCTTTTAACTTTCCTACTTAAGCCCCTTCCACAACTGCCTAAAATTTATCCTCACCCAGACAAAATTTCAGTTTATTGCCTCAGGGTGAGTATAAAAGACCTCGATTTGTAAACAAAACAATCTCAGTACCGTTCACGCTTTGTAATATGAGCTTCGGTACTCTTCATTTTTTCAACTAGGCCTATCTGTCAATCAAAGAACTGCCATAGTTTAGAGTTTCTGTAGACTACAACAAAAACTGTAGTTTAGGGTGAGAGCACAAGCCCTTTAACCCTGCTTGAGCAAAGGGGAGTATGTTGGGAGGGGAGAGCTCTGAGGAAATAAGGCACTGTTAGAACGTATTCCTGGCATCTGGCTATCAAGACAATCGCCCAAAGAACATGGTATTTCATGTAGTTGTGTTAATACTGTGATATAGCCCTACCTGTTGGCAAGGGTATGTAGATGTTATCATATATCGATGAAAGGGCAATATGAAATGCCCGGGTTCTTCCCCAGGAAAGGATTTGAAATCAATACTAGTATTACATTAGGTGTAATTTCCTTGTACATGTTAACCAGGACAATATGTATTGCCCAAGAGATATTGTACGTGAGTTGATATGACATTGAACGTACCGTACTTTTTCCATGAACAAAATAATTTCAGTTGAAGAAGCTAGACATTATGACCATGTATACATTTAAAAATTGAAATGACAGGAATAAAAGAGGGCGCACTTCACGGTGTTGGATTTGATTAATTTGTTGGAGTTTCTCGCTTAAGAGTTGCTAAGCTGTCAATTCCGGTCTACAAAGACTTTTCATCAGACAAGCAACTCTTTAACGCGGACTTTAAAGTTCAGAGCTACAGAGAAAATAGCCTACATTTGTCTATACAGGCAGCTGCTGAACCCGGGCATAAATGTCCCAAAAAGAAATAACCTACAAACCAGTCTATTAAAAGGCGCATGTTCACCCGACCTAAAAGTTCAAAGAACATGCACAGATCTCATAGCCTTCAAAGGAAAGGGTAGACTATACGTAGTCACTAATACGCCCATAACTCAATGGCGAAAGTACACCAAAAACCTCTGTGAGAGACAATATCAAATGAGATAATTGCGTGATTAAATTGTCATGACACACAAAATAACCCCAAGAAACACTCGAGTGCAGATACTCACACATCTCCAAAAAGAGCTAAAGTGAGAACTCGCCGCCCAACTGAAATGCAAGTGTTTTTCTTGACTGCTTATGAGGAATTACTCACGTGTGGAAACTTAGACCGTTGTCACAAACTGTGTATATTTGCGCCGTGAAAACAACGAATCATCCTAACTGAGCTACTCAAAGCATTTAAAGGACCAGTTCTCTCACCCCAAACAGTACCAATTCTCCTAAGCTTCTTACTCAAGCCTCTCCCACAATTGTCTGAAATTAATCCTCATCCAGATACAATCTCACTTTATTGCTTCTAGGAGAGTATAGCCAAACTCAATTTACATAATAAAAACAGTCTCAGTACCATTCATGCTGTGTTATATAAGCTTGAGTACTCTGCATTGTTTGAATTAGCTGTCAATCAAAGAGCTGAACCAATTGAGAATTTCGGTGCCCGGGTTCCAAAATTGCAGTTTGGGGTGAGAGGTTTGGCCCTTTAATGTGCTGCCAAGATTGTCTGCAATTATTGATTTGATTTTTCCGACAACCTCTCAATGCCCACGAAAGGGCTTAAATCACAAAGATTGCCTTGTACTTTCAAGGTTTGTGAGCTACGGGAAAACGGGCTTTCAAAGCAACCCCCGAGATACACTGTAGTAGCAAAATCCTCTCATTCTTCTAAAGGACAAGAAAGGAATAAAAGCTCGCTACATGCTTAAAAATAAAATGCATCAAATCTTATGCAATTGCTAATGAGTTTCATTCAAGTGGAGAAAACAACAGCGCCATTAATACATGGCCTACGCTGGAAAATAATCTCCTAACCCAAGTGACTCGGAGCAATTTGCTAATAACACGGGCCTGCTCTATGTCTACACCTTTTTTCCGATAATCTCACCCGCCTGCGAAAAGGAAAAATCTAAAAGATTGCCTTGTAAAAGCAAGGCTAGAGAGTACGGAAAAGTAAAAAGGTAAACTGATACTTTCCTTATTGCTCTATTACTAGAAGCAAGAATATTTCAATCAAGGTCGCGCACGACGGCCTGCTACTGATGAAGCTGCGCCATTCATAGTGAATGAGCAAGACAGCAGAAACCGGTCTAGCTTGGTTATAAGAACCAACTTTAAAAATATTCACACCCGACAAAAAAGTAAAAGTCAACAAATCTTTCGCATGAAATCACGATCGATGATTTCGGGCCTTTCCTAAAAAATGTGCAAGGTTCACCGACTGATTGTAACGTCAGATAGTGGCACCGCCTACCCTTCTCTTACTTTCTTAACCTTCTGGTTTTTCGAACGGCTTTCACGTCTTCTCTCCGACTGAATGTCAACTGGTTAGAGCACCAGCCTGGTCTTGCAGTCGGGGGGTTTGGGAGTTCAAGTCCTGGCCGGGCCATACTGAAGACTTTAAAAACGGAACCTTCTGCCATTTTCCTTGGTGTTCAGTGTAAGCAGTGGAGTAGGGAAAACAAGCCAGTGAGCCATGCACAACTGGAACCAATTGGTTGGAAACTGGACCGTAAAACTTCATCTAACTAACTCCATGTCTCCTTTTCCAGTTGTGGGGGAGAGGATTTTTCGTCATACACCATTGCTAATGTGAAGGTGGCATTGAAAATTCTCAACCTATTGCTAATCATCCCCGCCCTGACTATGTGCGTATAGACATGGACCTCGTTGAGAAGCACGTATCTTTGTCAGATAGCGCCATCATTTGCTGGCGCGTAGCGCACTACCTTGGGAAGAATACTGGGCTAAAATATTTACTGATCGGAGCTGAACCTTTGGACTCACGGAAAAGGCCGATGGTTTAACTATTGTCTCAAAAAATGATTTATAATCAAATTAATTGAAAACAATGACATTGATGCTAAATGCATGTAATGCGCTGTGGATTTAATTCTTCACGTTGGTCGACCTTTGACCGTTTACATGAGAACTGCACCACTTACACATTCATAAATTATCGCACAAAATCTTTTATGTTTGCTTATACCCCGAATTTTAAATGGACTTCAAGTTCCCTCACAGCTATCTATAGTTGCCAGTGGCGTAGCCACAATGAGGGAGGGGGGGGGGGGGGGGTTGGGGTTCGCCTCACACAATCCTGGCTAGGCGCCTGTAGTAGACAATTTTTAAGGCAATATAGAAAGTCGCCAAAATATCGTTTTGAAAAACCAACAAACTATTCCAAATCTCCCCTCATTTGCTTTGCTGTCATGAACATATATATTACAGCAAAAGTTGAAAAGGTCATTTTAGTTATTCTCGATGGGAATTTAAGTCACAATTCAGTAACGATAAAACTGTCACATGATCTCAAAATACCATTCAAAACTTAAGTTGACGGGGTAAGCTAGTTCTAAATGGGATGACAAGATTTTCTCATTAAGTGACAAAACTGAGTAGCCTATATACAAGTACGATAAGTTATATCGCATTCTATGGTTCCAAAAGAGCGCGTCCCCCTCCAGGAGAAATATTCTAGCTTTTTGAAAGACTGGTATATAACGGCATACGTCAGTATGTAAGTTACGGTACATTATGGACACCTTTAACTTGTCACAACTCGCCACCTGACATCCGAATGCTGTCTTTCAAAGGAACAATTAATTCGAACACAGGGAAATTAAATTAACGCGGATAAGTTGACACTTTTTTTGTTATTATTATTATGAGCTCTTGACTTTGAAGCAGAGAGTATGATGCACGTGCTTATGCGGATCATCAAGATATGGTTCTATGGGCTATGGTTCTTTTACAGTCAACGAGTATTCTCGCGAGTAATTTCATTCTTTTACACTCACAGAACAAAAGGTGAAAGTCTTTTATCGATTAGTTTCATTGTATCTGATGTCTTTACGAAACCGAAATTTTATCGAAACAATTCAGCCGTATGCAGATATCATTCGTTTTCAAACATACAAATTTTAAGTGTAGTAGTGGCAAAGGGTAG
The DNA here is from genome assembly GCA_037179385.1 of Holothuria scabra. NCBI lineage: Eukaryota > Metazoa > Echinodermata > Holothuroidea > Aspidochirotida > Holothuriidae > Holothuria > Holothuria scabra. The sequence continues at coordinate 13,991,484 of CM074197.1, forward strand.
TAACATATAGGTATAAATGAACTTTCACCGTGAGGTTGGCCTGTCTGTCGTTTGTTTGTCTGTTCGCCTTGGGGTATGTTAGTTAGATGGAGTTGTATGGCTCATTTTCTAACCAATTGGTTTTTAATACGGGCCGACCATGAGACTTTATCCAGTTGTGTGAAGGTGTGTATGTTGCGCATGTCTGTCCGTTACTGTCCGTTGGCTATTTTTTCGTTAAATGACACTTTTTTGTGTAAGAGTTAACGGGCAAACGCAGCTGTCGCACCAAATTTGTTTTAAAAATCTCACAATTTTCTTCTAATATCTCTTGCAAGTATCACTCATGATATTTCAGGACTTCAGTATTGCATATTCAAATTAGACCATGCACCTACCCTCAGTAAATTTCAAATTTGAGGAGAACCAGAAGTTGTCACGTGATTTTAAGAACCTTTAATGAAACAGGATTACACAGACTACTTCACTAATTCAAGATTGGGCGACTACATTTTTCTTTTAATCAAAGTTTGGAACAATTTCTGACCTAGTTTTATCTCATTTTCTTTAAATATGTAGCTGTATGAAAAAAACAAAACAAACACGCACACTTGCCTATAAATCCAATGAAAAAACTATCCTAATTAAAGGGACAATCATAGTTTGAGAAAGATCATTGTCTTTTCATTCCAGCACATCGCTTTCCATTCTGGCTGATTGTTTACTATGGAATAAAGAAACATTAGAAAGGTCTTAATTTTCTGTTAATTACTTTTGATTGAAAATTTCGGAACATTTGTCGGACAAAAATTCACAGATTCAATACTGGTTAGCCTCCACTACTCAGTAACCAATCACCGACGTTAGACTGTGATGCACGGATCGTTTTTGTAAGGTTTAACTGCTTAAGTCATGTACAAATCCATTGCGGAATTGAAAATGTGAAAAAAGGTAAAACACAAGGCTAGTTAGCTACGGATTGGTTTGTGTCGAGTCGGATATGGCCCTTTTTCCAGTTTTGGTTCGCCGGCACTAAAAAACCGTGGTTTGGTTTTAATCCCCTTTCAGGTTCTACTGAGAATTACTCCGCCTAGCGGACTCGGTTTGTTCAGTGTTTACGGGTTTCACTCGGTGGGGATGGACTGAACAAGGAATATGTCCCACAGTCCGCTACGAAGGCAAACCGTAGAATGTTAATGTCTTGACTGGCCGAAGGGTAGGTGTGTCGATATCCACTGATGTTTCGAGTCGTTTAGAATATTCAGAGGACGGCGAAATCGTTTTAGAAATCAGGGAAAACAAAATATCTACAATTATCTTCTTTCAAATGGACATAACAGAAATCAAATTTTGTTGGTAAAGTGCGTAAACAAGAGCTTGGGTTAACACTACATACTCATAGTAAATAAATCGGTTTAAAATTGTTTATTTTTTCCTGCCGTAATTGTTTAATTGATTTTTGTTTACTCTGCTCATTTATCACCGCAGTGTGTACACAGTCTGCATTGAAATAATACGGCACTGCACACACAATTCAAGAAGAGATGTATTAGGTCCTCAACTATGAAAGGTGCCGTAGATTTTCATAACATCGGGAAATGGCATGCAAAGGCTTTTCTCCAAACCCTTTGTGAAAAAGCCCAGTCCTCCATACACGTTTTAGCCTTCCGTCGGTACATATACTCAGCAGGCGCGTAGCCAGGGTTGATCATGGGAAGGGCTTTGGTGTCTTGGGGGGGGGGGCGAGGTGGGAAGCACGACATGAGCGAAAAAGTCTAAGGATAGAGAGAAAAAAACCGCTATTTTAGGTTTTTTTTTTTCTTTTTTTTTTGCATTGCAAGGTTGGGTCATGCATTTTACTACAGGCTACTTATTCCGTTACCCATTACAATGAAACACTGATCTGTGCAGTACTGTACATATTATTGTACATATTACTGTAAATATCGATTTTTATTCATAAATTATTGTGACGGTCATGGACTTCCGGGGAACGTCTGGGTGAAGAAGCCAAAATTTTTTGCGGGAGGTTTTGGTGACTTGCCTGAAAATGTGGCCAACACCGAATGAATGGCTCGTCACCTTCTGACTGCTTTGGCAAGCTTAAAGGTCAGTTTACTTACATGCGTATACAAAAGACACCCACCCACAGGGGCTAAGTCATCTGGTGGTTAAAATTTACTGTCACTCTTTTATTCCAAAATGGCCCCTGAACCGCCTCAGCCCTACCGGTGTTTGGCAACTGACATGCATGTATTGCTGCAGTCTGGAAGAGGGGGAAAGAGGGAGGGGGGCATCCTGAGGTCTAGAGATACGAGAAATTGATGGGAACTCATTCGATATGCTTCCAAAACATGTTAGAATGGTCAGGAACGTGGTACCTCCGTGGAATGTTAAAATCGCTGTGGGAGTGTGTGCTAAACAAATTTATGAGAAAACGAATAAATCATTTTTTGATTATCTGTCGTTTTAAAGAGGCTAATTGTTGAAAGCGGATGGTCTTTGATTGGGAAAGGTCAATCATGGCATGGAAGTATCGAGGTATTACTTCCATAACCATAGGAAAGAAGCTTTATCTTATAGATCACAACGATCCGCATATTACATCATTACTTCGTCACAACTGCATTATCGAACTTACATAGCCTGGTTGGAAAAATAAGATATAACAATCATGGAAGTGCTATTTAAGGACGGTAGGCAGATAAAAACATAAAGTTGGTAAAATGCATTAGATCATCGACTTGTAAATTTCAAAACTTTGAAAGTTCACTTTTCTGATTTTCAGCGGCTGCTTGCTAGTTGCTTAGCTTGAGATTATTCCCGCTCCTCCCAAATATAAGCATTTGTAAGGCTCGTAGCCAGGATTGTGCCATGGGGGGAGTGTTTTGGTGTCATGGGGGGACTGGGGGTTGGGGCACGACTTGAGGGGAAAGTCTAAGGATAGAGAGAAAAACCGCTATTTTAGGTGTGTTTTTTTTTTCATTGCAGGGTTGAATCATAGGGGGGGGGGGCGGGGTTCTAACCTCCAAACTCCCCACCCCGCGACTATACGCCACTGGCATTTGAGATCAACTTGCCTTCGATTGCCCCTTTATTTTAGTTTGGGTACAGTTATTCTCGCTTTACGGCCGTTCTAATTTATGACCGTAATCTTAATCAAACCTGTCGCAATAATATACGCCCTATTTGAAGTCATTACAATTTGACAGTAGTTCACAAGAGACTCTCGAAGCAATCAGTTTACCCTGTCTGCATACACACAGTACGTATGGAGAGTCCGACAACAAGGCTCTCGTGTACTATCAACGTCACGTGACTGACGAAAACCCGAATCTCAACATAAGCAGTCAGTTCGCGGAGTTTTCAAACCAGGGAAAGGTATAAAAACCATGGTTCAACCCATCGCTTTGTAAAGGCGCTATGCATCTTCTTTACTTTAATACACTTTGAAAAGATAAGGGTGAACTAAATTAAACTAAATCACCCTCTTATAGGGTGAAAAGTATGAATTCACTACATGTAACGTATACGTCCTATACGTAGACTGTCGCCACTGACTGGGACAAAAAAGGGCTCACCAAGATGGCCGCCGTGAAGCTATAAATCGTCTGTTTTGACGAAAACTCGGTTATATTTAAAAAAAAAAATAAACTTGAATGGGAAACAGTATCATATTCCTGCAATACGTGTAGTGAAATTGACCTTACCTTGCCATATTTCAAAAATATGTCAACTTTCTTGCAAAAAAATCTGTTAATTGACATGAGCAAGTCCAAACTTTTACACAAGATCATAGCAGACAGTCATCTTGGTGCGCTTTTTATCGCACGTACGGTAGCGACAATGTACCGTGCAGTGTGCTTTGTCCATGTATAGGAAGTCCGTGAGTGAAAGTCACTCGAAGAAGAGTGAAAAATCACTCTTTAACGATTGCCTGCAAAGATCACTTTTTTAAAAGGGTGGTCCCTGTAGGCACTCTATCAAGAATGAAACTGAACTTCGTCTTTATGGAGTAAATTTCACTCTTTTTGGAGTAAACTTCCCATCTTATGAAGTGAACTTAACAACTATCACTCAGAGTGAAATTTCACTTCATTTATTTTTCAGAGTGTAGCTTGTGTCGGAGCAGACTAATTGTTCAACTCTTCTTCAATTGGTCCCCAGACAAAATGTCACTACAACTGAGCCCAAGGATATGCCGTACAATTTTTGTGCTACAGGCAATCCTGCTACTTCATAATTGCATTTTACATGACGTTTGGTAGTGCTCTCAAAACATCAACATATCTAAGGGCGATATGAATAGAAAAAGCTGTGCACTTAATATTCCTGTGCAAAACATTTTCAATTTGCAAAGTTCTGAAGGGAGTACCCCACGGAGCGGACTCAGCCCCTCTCAAGGCTCCTTCGACAAATAACATATTGCAAGTTATGTGACTGAACAAGACCCTACAATACGGTCTGCTACCCAGGCCAGGCTACTGTCAAAGGAATAGAAGTTTGCACAGTTTAGCAGTGCATGGGGATGGGTCTATAAGCATGTAATCTGTAAACTACCGGCATAAAAACGTTCTTAGTACAGGAATGAAAACATATTCTCTAAAAGATAATGGTTAATAGGAAACATTAACAAAAGGATTTGTTGCAGTTTGTTTGGTTTCATTTCAGAGCTAATACTTTCAGGAAGCAGGGAGTGTATACGATTACGCGTTTGCTTATATCAGTACTAGGGCAGTATGGAATTTGACTATGGAGTGGCATGTGCCTGCATTACTGATATACTAAGATATATCTCTACACGGAAAAGATTAAACGCAGAATAATCGCTCGAAAACGGGTTGAGTCTAAAAAGCACGTTCGTTAGCTAAACACGGCCTAGCGCATTATGGATAAAGTTCGAAGAATCCCTTTAATGGTGTGTATGTACGTGTGTGTATGGCGGTGCGCTATATAGATTTAGGATATTTTCCAAGTCTGTCTGGATATCCGTGTCCGTTAATGGGTATGAAACAGTATGGCATCTTCGTCAACGATCACTTTGTGGGCCCAAATCTTTTACCTTCACAGAATTCGAACCTCCCTAAAAGCTTCCCACGCGATTTGCCACAGTTTCGTTGCTTCAACGCCCCCCCCCCCCCCCACCGGCGTAGCCTACCTCATGTAACCCGTACAGAGCTCGTCGAAGCATTCTTCTGCATTTTGTATCAAAGGTCAAAAGCAGTGACTCCTTAGAAACCGCACAACTTCTCACAATTTTCTCTCTCAAGTATCTTTCTTCATGATAATTGAGCCTAACTATATGTATTGCATAGTGTGCTTGACCACTAAGAAGTTACTCCTTGTGAATGTCACATTTGATGAGGAAACTATATTGCTGTATGATTCTCAAGAACCACTTTAAAGTGAGATTGTCTATTACGCTAATCCAACTTGAATTGACCGCATTTTCATTTTTAAAAATTTTCACCCCAAAATACAATTTTTGTAGTATGACCTACAGAAATTTTCAGCTGGCACAGCTATTTGATTGACAGCAAATGCACAAAATGCAGAGTTCTCGGTAGCTCGTAACACAGCATGCACTGTACTAAGACTGTTCACAAGATTGCACATTGAGTCTTGTATACTCACACTGGGGTAGTAAATTGAGATTGTATCTGGATGAGGATGAATTTTTAAGACAGTTGTTGGAGGGGTTTAAAGGGGAAGTGTAACCACCGAAAATTAGTTTTCACATGTGAAAGATTAAACAAATTTACACAGTGTGGTGAAATTTCCATTCAAATCGGATATATATTTCTTGAGATACCAGTAAATGAAGTTACAAGATTTGTGTCCAAAAGTGAACTTAAGGGCAGCAGCAGTTATATCACTTCCTCGCATTGAAATGGAATGCTTTGATTTCTTTTGTTTTTCACACTGTTGTGTTGACCTTGAAGTTAATAGAAATGTGACCTCGGGGATGAGGGGAAAATTTGGCTGTAGAGATTAAACAAAAAAAGACTGTCCATTAATGTGGGGATATGATGTCACATGTGCTTGCTTCAGGTTCACTTCTTGTTGAAAATGTGACAATTTTACTCGCTCATATCTTGAGAACCATACATCAGATTTCAATGCAACTGTCATCAAAATGTTTTGGTCTTTAATTACCATCTTCTTTAAATTCTGTGTCCTTCATCTTGAGGTCAAAATGCAAGGAGGACTGTTTGCTTGCATCAAAAAAGGTAACGATTCCATGCTTGTGAGCAAGCTTCTGCTTTTCTCCATGATCTTCCTCTAGCGGTCCAGATATACTCTCGTTGTAAGGTTTTTATGATAATCCGTGTATAAAATCATCACATCTCATTACACAACTGCAGCTGCTCATGTTTGCCTTGAGAGAACGGACCAAATGAGTGTGCAGTTCTTTGTGAAAATTTCATGTGAATAAGCATTGTTTTCTGTTTCAGTTGGAATTCTAAGTTGAATTCATATTTCAAGTTTGAAACATATTTGTTCAGTCGAAACTTTGCACTTTTTAGGTACATTTTGAGCCTCAATTGGGTAGGGTCAAGTGGCTCAATGATATAGGCTTCTTGAAAGTTAGGTTGCTTTTTGCAGAATATCTCCAGCCTTGAAGATGCCATACTGATGCCGTAGGAAACTTGACCGAATGTATCGGAAATAAAAACAATCTCACTTAGAGGCCTGCTTCATTATTAAACATTTACGAATGGGCCTTACCGTAATTTTGCTGTCTTTTTATTCACGTTGCCATGGTAACTGTCTTAGAAGAATGCATTTGTTCTTTTCTTATGACGTCTGTGTTTTAAAGGTGAACGTGAAATGGTGCCATCTCAACAGTTTATCACTGAATATAAATCAAGGCTCAGATCTTAGGATACGTTTGTGGTGTATTTGGTTTCCTTATGGGGGCGAACTGCCAGACAAAATTAGTATATGTGTACTCCATACAAATAACTGTTCCCGAAGGCTTTTATGTCAGAACTAAGCTTAATTTTCGGACTGTACTCATTAGTTAACTAGTCTGGCATTTTGAATGGGGATCATGTCAGGGGCACTTAGCACCGAGGTGCCTGTCCAAGGACAAGAGGCAATGGATCATCTGAAAAAAATTAAAAGTTGCTGCTCTTCTTGGTAAAAAATGATACACCTAGCCCCCTGAAAATGGTTCTTCCCTTGGGCACCAGCTCGTCCCCTTCGGTACCTCATCTAGTCACGTGCTGGGTCTGATCGGAATAACCCAGCGGCTCACTAGTAACCGCTAAGCTTATAGGCTTATAGAAGAATCCGATCAGCGTTCGTGATTAAGTGAGTGAAGGCAGACATTATAGTGGGACCATCAGCCTTATAAATCGTCTTCATTTTTGTGAACATGAATTTTAAATCCTCATATTCAGTAAAATTTAGGGAATCAAGATACAGTTCAGTGTACAACCATCCATGATACAGGTATAAGCAAGGAAATTGAAAGACCAAGTGGAATGGACCCCAGTATTGTCCGTCTAAAATCAGACCATCACTTGACTGTCTGTGTTCGTCTATAGGCAGAGAAGCGAGATCCCCTTGTGATGGGAGGCAAAGTACTATTATCCTTCAAGTCGAATACTAGTTTAGTAATGATAGTTAGATAATGCATTTGTAGATCGCTAATAAAGGGACTGATTTTGAGAAATTTGTATCCCTTGGAGTTGTTTTTCATGATCAGGTGTAAGCTAATTAGATTGGATAAATGTGCCTTTTCGCCTTTCAAATTGGATCCCCTCAAACCCACATTAGTATACATTATTATCAGTTTACTTGCAGTAAGTAGACAAAAATAATATGATTGAAAATTTGGGCCAAATGCAACAAATTCATGAGATCAAATATTTATTCACACGATCGATGACTGTGATCCCCCTTCTCCGAATGGAAAGTTGTAACACTGCTTGACGTAATTAGCCTAACATCTCTTAAAGAGAAGTCTATATGCTACACTGATAGGCCCAAACCTGGCCAAATCTGCCCTGCTATAGTTCAGTTGCAGTTGAGAGCTGTTAACTCCCTGGTTGCAACATAGGCTATTTGTCTGTTATATGATAGGTGTTTCAGTCGCTTACAGCTACGTCATCAAAAATATGCTCAAAGCAATTCAAATTATTCGTTTCCTTCCTTTCTCCGCTTTTCACTGAATTTTGTTCATGACAAACGGCAGTCCTAAACCTACCGTACACGTGTGTATATTTGCTGTATAATAAGTGCTGGTAGCTTGTGATATTGTTATGGGTTTGGTTAAATGGAATATATGTCGTCGAGATTAAAGATGTCATCATTTGCATTTCATAGCTGCCGTGGAGTTTGCACAGTTATCAAAGTGTGTATTTGTATGTCTTTTTGTGTGAGTCTGTGTGTTTGTGAGAAAGAGGGGACTGGGGTAAGTCTACTCTTTTTAAAAGTGGTCCCTGTGTGTACTCCATCCATAGAGTGGAAATTCGCTAGTTTGGTGTGCATTTTAACTCTTTTGGAGTAAATTTCACCCTTTTTGGAATAAATTCCGACCCTTTTGGAGTGGACTTAATCATTTTCACCCTTCTATTGAGCGAAATATCACTCCTTTAATGTTAGAGTGCATAGTAATTTAACAAACAGATACGTCGCTCTAAGCGTGCATCAGTTCCTGTCCCCGCGAAGATGGGCACACTGTATACTTCACCGCATAGCAGTGTCAGTTTTCATAGTGTACACAACGTTATGCGCAGATAAAATTTCATACTGAGCTCTGCTATTGCGCCGGCTTTCAACGCCCTGCCTCGAAGCATTCACACAGCTGAAGTTTGAATTATGATGCAATTTTCCAATAAACTTTCATAGTACACTTACAGGAAATGAAAAAGGCCTATTAAGCTAAGAGACCGAAATATTAGACGATATTTAATGACTCTGTACAGGAACCATTATCGGTCTGCTCTTCCCTTTCTTTGGGAAAAGAAAATCGACAAAACAAAGGATCACTTACTTTCAGGTCAAATAGCCACAGGTTATTGAAACTTGTACAGCTAATTTTTAAAGTTCTTGTTGTCTTTGTGCTCATGCTTGGGTTGTTTAATCGAGAGTACTTAACCCAAGATAAGTTGCAAACCTAGAGAGTTCTACTACCGAGAAGTGATCAGAAAATCCCGTATCGAAGACTTGGATGAGGAACTTTGGCCGGTCCTTCAACTTCAACCTTTAAATGACGCAATAAAGATATAGCGGGCCACTAAATATATGTCCCATTGACGTACACACTAAATTAGGCTATTTTATTGCCCCTAGCTTACCGTAAAAGTTTTCAACCACGACATGCCACCCCTCTGATCGAGGCTCAAAATCTGGACTTTCATGACACTTTCAAATTTTCATACCATGACCAATGAAATTTTGAGCTAGAGAGCCTTGAATGATGGGTATGTTTTTCCCGCCATCTATAGCTACCCAAAAACGGCATTTAATAGAGCAGAATCATATTTAAAAATGACACTAAAATTGATCAAATTGCCTTGAATTTTGCACAGTCTGTATTTCAACTCCTTGTCTACAACACCCAAATGCAGTTATGATCATATTGTGAAAGAAACACAGTCAGAAACAACATCCCATATAATTTTTTAAGACACTTTATCTGTCAGTAAACATTTTCACAGGCACGAGTATTGGAGTTAGTGGTCCGCTACCTAAAAGATTTATCTGTAGTTTTTACGTCACTGTTCTCTAGAACTGTTACTTACTGAGCAACACAATTAAAAGCATTACAATATAATAGCAATTATTTGTTAGGATTTTTTTAAGAGCGTTCGTTCTCACATTAATGGACAGTCTTTTTTGTTTCTTTAACTTTACAATCAATTATCTTCTAAATAACCCAATATTTTCAGAATGCAATTGCATAGGTGACATGAAAACTTAAGTACAATCCATGATAACCTCATGGTCAACACAGCAGTCTGCAAAACACAGGGAAACAAAGCATTTCTAGTCAATGTGAGGAAGTGATATAATCTCTGTTGCACTCAAACGCTCTTTGAAACACAAATCCAGTGACGTCTTTTGCTGATATCTCGAGAAATGCATGTCAGATTTGAATAAATATATATATGTTGCTTAAACTTCCCTAAAGGTTTTTTAAAAGTCGCTAAGTTTGCCACAGGGTAATGGGAAGACAGTTACCATAACTGTCAGACTTTTATCCCGGCTGCATACTGCTTCATTGCAATGGGGAAGACTTTCATTTACAAATATTTCCTTTAACATTCCACTCTATAGCCGGTAGTACAATGAGTTAATGGGGATTTCCTGTATGGAGAAGAGTTGCCTATACATTGAATGAATATAAGTCCATGTGTTTCACTTAACACTGAGTTAAACATTGCCCCACAGTAAGGTAAGAGTCATGTACAAAAGTTACACCTACGTAATGACGACAGAAATACTTCACCGTGGGAAGGGATACCTCTCAACCCATATATCACGGAAGTGCCAACAGTGCAGACGAGGACGATGGGTGAGGTCGCCTCCCCCTCCCCAATGAGAGGGGGAGAAGAAAAAGAAGAAGTGGTAGCGTCCCTAGCATCAAATTTAACAACATGGGTGCCCATGTGGCCCATTTTTTCCAAAGGGCACCCACCCTCCCCTGCGACCTTCCCCTGGGGGGCGATCAGTTATCACTTTATCTACCCTATGTCTTCCCCATGGGGCAGGGCATCTTGCGGTCGAATGGATGAATTGGCGGTGGTTTTTCAGCATGACTATGGGACTTGTTGAGATTTCTATCCCTAGTGCCCGAGGGCATGGATGTCCGATGGTGGGATGGTTCATCATTTGCGAATGACCGTCGTTGGGGAATTTCTAAGGGAAGGCGACCCTCCTCCTTTGAAAGAAACCATAATTTGATTATGCTTAAGTGGAAAGTGGTGCCACGTCTATCTGAAATTGTGTCCGTTTGCCTATTTACTCAAAAACTTGGCAGACTTATTTTCGTTTAAAAAAAAAAACGCAATATGTATCCCCAAAATTGTTTTAAACTAGTTTGATTGCTGTTCACATTTCTCAAAATAACGGTTTAATCAGTTATATGAGATGGGTTTGGTGGCCTAGTATCTAACCAATCCGTGTAAAGGCCTAATTCTCACACCACAAATCGTTTCAATTCCCCTAATCTTTTGACTTAAGCCCCTCCCACAGCTGTTTTAAAACATGAGCAGCAGCATCATCATCACCATCCAGACACAATGTCAGTTTATTGCTTCAGAGTGAGTATGGAAGACTTCAAAGTTTAAACAAAAAACTCCCAGTACAGAACATGCTGTATAATATGAACTTCGTTATGCTGCATTTCTCTGAATTTGTTGTCAATCATAAACCTGCGCCAGTTCAGGATTTCTGTGGACTATAGTACAAAAAATGTAGTTTGGGGTGAGAGGATTAGGCCAAATCGGGCCAGTAAAGGCATTTTCTGTTGTGGTTCAATGGCTTGTTTCCCTACTCCATTGCTTATGCAGAACACCAAACGCACTGGCGGAAGGTTCCATATTAAAAGTCTCCAGTATGACCCTGCCAAGAGTCGAACTTCACATCTCCCAGCTGCAAGCCGGATGCTCCAATCACTTGGCCATATATTTGGTCGGTTTGATGAACTTACAGCGGTTGGAAAAATGACGATAACTTGTCAGGCTGTCAGGTGTCTAGATGACAAAACTGCGTTATTATTTGGCACAACTTAGCTATTTAAGCATGTCAACTGGTAATCTATGTTATATTTTTCACATAATTTCCGTAAAAGTTGGGACACTAGCGGTCATCGTCACGTCTCGATCAGAAAAACAGAAATTGTTTCGGTCGATGTTCAGTAAGTTTCATTGAAACGAACTATGACAAATCCCACAAAAATCATCGTTTTTGGTGTCGTTCCACATAATAAGTACCATGCCATGTGTTATATGTATTTCGGTACCTTACTGATCGCAAAACCGTCGATAATGCTATTAAAGTGTGTTTGAAAATATTGATTGGCGGGATCATTCCGCTCCAAGCCGAGAAGGTAACACAGAAATGTCAAAATTCATTTCCCTTGTCCTTCTCGCACTATACGATCAAACAGTAGGTCTGTTGCAACTCCCTGTCACTTTAATTTTGTACCTAAGTGTCCTGCAAGTAAAGTACTTGTTCGAATCTTTCAGTGCATGGGAAATAGATCTCAAAATACATGGCGGCAATTTCCTTCTTACTTTTTTAAATTCCCCCCCCCCCCCCTCTTCCTGGTTACATCTTATCGCCTCAGGGAGGAGATGAAGCATGCACGATACATACACACTTGATGCACTCAGCTTTCACATCTGATTTATTGATTGACAGTAACAAATGTACCAAAATGCAAAAATAGTTACGTAACATTTGGGGTTGGCTGAGGCCAGTCAAGTATGTGCCGATTGCTTTGCACGCAGTGAGAACAAAATGAAAGCATAAATCACAAGAGGGACAGATAACATATACCAGTTACACCCCACACCGCCTTTGATCCACTGGGGTGACTGTTGCATTTTTTAAGAAGCAACCTCACAGCATGTGAAAATTGACGGAGGTAACGTTTTAAGTCAAGAAATATGTTCAGTGTTCCAAGTTAACACATAAGTTAACGAAAGTTTTAGTTTTCATTTTGTGAAAAGTGTGCGTCGAACCTTCTTGGGGATGCCCTCCTTCCAAAAAAGTAAGGGGTACGCGTCCCCTCATTATCGTAATGGGGGATACGTCTTATAATCAAAACATATGGCAAGAAATATGTCTTGTCCGGTGGGCCGTGGCTTCATTTTAAGTTGTTCAGTCTTGCCATTTCAAGAAAGGTGACAACGTTTTTTTTTTTTCTAAAACTTGAATTTTTTCTTACCAATTAGCAAGAAAGTGAGGCCGCGTCCCACATGATATACACCCATGCTGATGTGAATTGTCATGCTTTAACAATACTGATGTCGGCCTTCTAAAGGAAAAGATCGAAATCACCCTCTCTCTCCTTATCCAACTAAGCACGGGGTGGGCCCCTACCTATATGCGTAACTGGTAATGCGCTGTTTTTATAGGAGACATGTATTATTTTAGAGCATCCCTCTGTGTGCTGGAGGTTGTAGAATATGTCCACGGTATTACCCACTTGTTGTGGGAGGCGACTAAAGGGAATAGAAGGACTTGCACCGTATCTAAGCTGTACTTGAAGCTGAAACTGAACCGTACTTGAAACCTTACTTAAACGTTACTGTTTAATCTACTTGGCGCTATACACGAATCCGGACAGCAAGTGATGGTCTGATTTCAGTCTGCCATAACTGGGGTCCATCACCTTTTAATCTTTCAATTCCTTTGCTCACTTGTATCGTGGATGGTTGTACCTTAGTTTGTATCTTCATTCTTCAATTTCACTGAATATGATGGTTTGGAATTCATGTAGACAATAAATAAAGACGATTTAAGGCGGATGGACCCCACTAATGGCCGCCTACAGTCACCAAACACCAACGCTAATCGGATTCGTCTATAGAACTCTTTCGTATTGTTGTAGTAATCTAATTATTATCAGCTCCCTAAACACTCTTAAACAAAAGAGTGATCGTACTCACTCTCCAATACAGTAAAAGATACAAATTCACTCCATTAGAGTGAGTAATTCTTCCCCTAGAAGAGTGAATTTTACTCCATCTAGAGTGAAAATTCACACTTTTAGAGTGAATCTCTGCTCTTTTGGAGCGAAATTTACAACGTTCACTCTCCTAACGAGTGAAAGATCTCTTTTATTTTGAGTGTTTTTCTAATAAGTAGTATGCCAAAGAAAATTACCAAAGAAATATTCCTACAAATTGTCATCAAACACAAATATGAATGATTTAGATTACATGGGTCAAAGTTCATGTGGTAAACAGTTTTGGATTTGGAGAATAAGTTCTCCGTCGTATCAACGTGTGCATAAGATTATAATTTGGCTCTATTAACAGATAAACGGTTCCTCAAAATCCAGTACGATGATACCTTCGGTAACTTTGAGGATATATTTTTTAGTGTAGGCAGAAAAGAATTCAAATGAAGTGGACTAACAGCTGTAGTAAGATGTGTCAGTTAATGGGAATATTGCGAGATATTTTTAAAATAAATTAAAAAAAATTTTTAAAACCAATACAGATTCCGAATGACAGATACGTCAAAATGAGGCAGAACGGAAGATCATCTCTAGTATAGGTCTTGAGTGATTTCTGCAAGGCATATTGTCATGATTGTTTAAAAATGGTGATTTGATAGAGAAGGACAAGGCCCAGTCTCTCTTCTAGTAAGGCCACCTACTCACCCCCCCGCCCCCTTGCTGTGCAGGTAAAAATAATCAGCAAATTTGTGTAATTTGCTAATATTCATAATTTATGATGTCAGATGTCATAGACTGGGTATTACTTCAGTTTGAAGTAACTGCATTCCCTTTAAGATTGGATATCCCATCATTTGTTGAAGGAAATGATGAGGAAGTACCCGACTTGTCTCAGTAGGAGAAGAAGTCATACAAAACAAGTACTGATACTTTTAGTAAACTATAAATATTCCTGTTGACTGACTCATTGTCAAAATTAAAGCATAACTATGCCGAGTTGGCATTTCCTTTAAAGCGACTCATTGAGTTGGTTCATGAATTCAGCATTTTTTTTTTTACAAACCTGTTAAGTTTTGTCACATACCCACCACAAATGGTCAAACTTGGACAACCCCCATGTTCTACTTACATATAATTGTTTTATGAGTGAGTACTTAAAGGCTCAATTCTCTCACCCCAAACAGTACCAATTCTCCTAGCCTTCTTACTGAAGCTCCTCCCACAATTGTCTGAAATTCATCCTCATCCAGACAAAATCTCAGTTTATTGCTTCAGGGTGAGCGTAGAAAAAATCAATTTATATAATCAAAACACTCTCAGTACCGTTCATGCTGTGTAATATAAGCTTTGGACCTCTGTATTGTTTGAATTAGCTGTCAATCAAAGAGCTGAGCCAATTGAGAATTTCGGTACCCGGGTACCAAACTTGTAGTTTGGGGTGAGAGGTTTGGCCCTTTAACGGTTCAATTATGTTTTCAGAAATTCGTGACCAGACACTTTTTCAGACTATGCATAAAACCGTTACAGAGCAGGACATCACAAAATTGAAAATTTTAACTTTTTCCGTAACTTTTGGATGTGAAATTTGATTAATCATGCAATTATCAGCATTGTCATGTAGTAGTGACCCTTCAACTCTCTCATTAA
Organism: Holothuria scabra; assembly: GCA_037179385.1. Classification (NCBI taxonomy): domain Eukaryota; kingdom Metazoa; phylum Echinodermata; class Holothuroidea; order Aspidochirotida; family Holothuriidae; genus Holothuria; species Holothuria scabra. The sequence goes on from CM074197.1 coordinate 14,006,755, forward strand.
GTTACCCATATCAATTCAATGAGCCCCTTTAAGAGGCAAACAGAGTTTGTTGTTTCCAATTTTCAGAACTTTTGTTCTGCATCACATTTGTAATATTGATTTAATTCTTACAAAAATGACCCGTGATCCCAGTCTACCACTTGGATTGGTATACAGTGTAGGGGAGGCTGTCATGTTTTGCATTTGTGTGGAATTTTGTTACCCGACAAATTTTCAAATATTTTCATTCAAAGAATATTTAACACAAAATTAACGTTTCATCTAACCTGTGAGATATCTTCAATGTTTTTATGTTCTGGTAAACAATCAGTTCAGAGAGGGAAAGTTAGGTGCTACAACGTAAGGTTAATATTCTCTCTCGAATTCCAATAATCTCTTTAAATAAAGTCGTAGCAAGACTCAATTATTCTCTTTCCAAAGGTCCTGTGTCCCAGGATTACTGGTTTCCTTTCGAGTTAAACCGAATTAACATATTGTGAAACAGGTTATACGAATGCGACGGATCAGAGAGCCTGTTGAACCAGGTTGAACCCTGGGCGGATCCGGCTGTTTTTCAAAGCTTACATGTGATGCCGAAATTACGCCCTCTCAGTCGCGATTGCAATGGCTTCCCTCATGAGCAACAAATTAGGACGCTGCAGACTGACAAAACAGAAAAAAATTTACAAGCGTCGGAAAACTTCTAACCAAAGAAATCGATACCTTATGTATATCAACCTGATATTATGCACTCGGTCACAAATGTTGGCCGTTTTGAGTAATGTTCATAAGTTCAAAATGGCCGTCATTTTTATTTGACCCTGCATGTGCTAGAGTGATGGTTCACCTTCTCCACTAAATATATTAAGCTATTGATGGACACCAGCATTATGCCGAATAAGTAAATGTCGTAAGTGTGCTAATATATACCGTATAAAATATCATATAATACCATATGACGTATTTATGACGTCATACTGGGACTGATATTTTGACCGGACCCATGAATCAATCATACAATATCCAAAGCTGTATATGTCTCCATACTGATGTCGAGGACCGAGAACCTCTGTATTTATCTTATCACGGGAAAAGTGAGGGACAAGCCCACCCCAATTTACGTGTCACCAATCATTACTCTTCAAGTCCGTAGTCAATTAGAGGGGAGCTATGGGGCGAAGCCGTCTCAAAAAAAATTCCAGTCAGAGGATTTAAAGATGGATCATTAACTACATACATTGTTACATAATCAGATAATTGTCCCCATGAAAAAAATCGCCGTCCTGGAGAGTTTGCCACCTCTCCCAATAGAACTTTGTCTAGATACGTGGTTTGCTGTTGTTGACAGAGTGAACATCTCCCAGCTCATTTTCCTAATCTCTGAATGTTTAACGGATTATTGGGTAATCCCCTGTCGGTAAGGAACGGTTCTAGTGGTGGAACTGGGAGGGGGGGGGGGATATTCCCCCTAAGAACATGATAATATCGGTGAAAACAGAATGTGCATATGCACAGAATACGGTATGTTTTTTATCCGGTGTAAGTTTCCTTTTGTTTTGTCAATGGGGTGCCAAGGTTCTTTTCATGGCCGAACAAGTTTTAGTATTTCCATAGCAGAAAGGGATGAGAAGCTAGTCTCAGAAAATTATACAAATTAATCAAATCAGCACAAAATTAAGTTACATTTCCTTTCAAATTCAGGAGATTCAGGTAACTTTTCCTCTGTTTGTACAGAGTTTTGCTGAATAAAATAAATCATTTCAGCCACGGATATCCGTTCTTGCTTGCACAGGCCTAGTGCTCCTTTGACCCCGTTCATGGATCATTTTATGAACTTTCGCAGAAAGCTTCTGAGTGACTCATAACTGAGGCGTACTGTCGCTCACCGTACATTTATCCGGTTGCATCACACAAACACACGTCACTTCAAGTTTTGTAGTAAAGACGAACAGTTCCAACGAGGCTGTGGAATTGTTTTGCAAAATAATTAACGTTTCAAGGAATAGTTTTTCGAACGGGAAGCAATTGAAAGACTGTACTAAACGACTTTGGCTTTTGCAGAGTCACAGTTTCGCTCTGATTCATACGGAAATTTATTGTCAAAATTGTTCAGGAGTTTGCAAGCTTCACCGATGTTTTGGCATTAACTCAACGTCTCGAATATCGTAGGGTGATATCATATCTTTCAACCAAACAACGAGCGAAATGATTCCCCTCCAGGTGGAGGTTCAAGGTAAACCAATATATTTTGCGTTAATCTATTACCGCAGCTGTTGATTAACGAAAGTTAAACTGGTATGTCTGCATATAATTATTTTGCATCATAATTAAGAGTTACCATGCAACGTGAAGTGTAGTATAAATACGTTGGCTAACTAACTAGATATACCCGCATCTATTTACAACCAGTAGCGGGTTTTATATTACTCATTCTGCGTTTCGCTGGAAATTTCATAGAAAAACATAAGTGAGGTGTACTCCAGAAATATCTTGAAAACCAGACCTAATAAATTATTACTGTGACAACGCGTCAACTGATTAGTTATCTTACATAGGTATTAGTCTTCTTATCACTATAAGAAGCCCGGGAGCACACAGCCGATCCGTTTAATGTTGTTATAACTGAGGGTATGGGTCGCCTGTACTTTGAAGTGTAAAGTACGAAAGGAATCCATTTATCAAGTAAGTCATAATTTATCGTTTCTGACTGCTAGAATATTTCTGGAGTTGTGGGAGATTCAACGCAGGACTAATTTTGCCAAAGTTTTCATGTGGTCGTGTTCTATACTACATACATCTGCCTTTCAGCTCATTGTCACTACTCTGAACAGACGAATCCGGACAGATAGTGATGGTCTGATTTTAAGTCGGCCATTACTGGGGTCCATCACCTTTAATCTTTAAATTTCCTTCCTTACCTGTTCCATGGATGGTTGTACACTTAAGTGTATGTCGATTTTCTCAACCTCACTGAATATGAGGATTTGAAATTCACGTAGACAAGAAATGTAGACGATTAAAGGCTGATGGACCCCACTATTGGCTGCCTTAAGTCACTTAGAACAAGCGTTGATCGGATTCGTCTATAAATCGTTTTATCTTCTGAAGCTGGAATCTTCAACCAAGGAAATGATGCACCTCCTGAGTCTCTGCTTCAACATTTGATGCTGCCGCTTTAATTCTTGAATTGCATAATTTTGGGGGCTACGAAAAAGTATGGTAAAGGGACTGGGGGAGGGTAAAATAAATGTTTCATATCATCGACTGTTACCCCAAAACTTAATTTGAAATCACAGCTAGGTAAAGGTGACATGAACTTAGTTCCATAGGACCATGACAAAGTAAGGCTACCACGGGCGGACAACCGCAACGAAATTATTGGGGGCAAACATATCGTTTTGACCCCAATAATTCCGATTGATTTATAAAATACAGAAGGCAGAATAAACAAAATACAACATTATGGTACACAAATGACTTTAGCCCTGGTTCCAGCTTAACGTCAATTTGAGTATATGCGTGTTGTAAATAGTAGGCCCATTTACGGTGCTTTGTGCGTACGGATACGTGTGCGCTGGCATTCTTGCGGTTGGGTTGCCCCTAGACGATTCCGGTCCGGGAGACGATCCAGGGCCCGGTCGGCTATTGAAAATATTTGCCCCCCTCCCCTACTTCCATAAACTGGATCTACTCCCCTGGTACGTAAATTGCCATGGCACTTAGAATTGAACAAGGAAAATGTTGTCAACTTGTCACATGATTTTCAAGACTCCTGCATGTAACAGGAGCAGTCCTACTCAAACTACAGTACAGGTTCAAATTGGGGTTACTGCATTTCCTCTTAATTTTATTAATTGTAACGTATATTAGGTCGATAGTTCGTGTTCCTTTCATTTTTCTATAGTCTTGCTCATGATAAAACAGAGTGCAGATAAACCCCTATCGACGAATCCGACTAGCACTTGTTTTTAGTGACTGTAGGCAGCCATTAGTGGAGTCCATCAACCTTTAATCGTCTTCGTTTCTTGTCTACGTGAATTTGAAATCCTCATATTAGGTGAAGTTGAGAAAATCAAGATACACTTCAGTGTACAACCATCCATGGAACAGGTAAGGGAGGAAATTTAACGATTTAAGGTGATCGACTCCAGTAATGGCCGACTAAAATCAGACCATCACAATCTGTCCGGATTCGTGTATACAAACACGCGTCGTCAGCCATTTCAGTGGAGTTGGGAGAGATCTAGAGGGGAATATTTTGGATAGTTCATTACTTATTTTCACCTTCATAACATTTCACTCGTTTTAATTGTTTGTAGCAAGTATCCTTGGGGTGAGTAAAAAAAATATTTTCTTTTTCAAACCGTGTATTAGCTGGCATCGCAGACTAACCTAAATAACAGTATTTCACAGATCCTGAGGAAGTCAAAGTCGCCATGAAATGCTTTCTTTAAAGGGCCCTTTCTAGAACTGAATCCTTGAAATTCATTTCTCACAACTAATTTTCACAACCTTTGACATAAATGTCGTTCCCTCGCTCAATAACTAAAGTTAGGTCGCATTTGGTGGTGTATTTATTCAGAGAAGTGGGAAATGTGTTAGACCCTGATGACTGGTATTGTCTGATTGTGTAGACATAATTTAAGGTATTGCAACAACATTGTGCGTTTTTTTTTTTTTTTTCAAACGAAAACGGCTGAAATATTGAATGCAATTGAGATCTCTATAAACCAGTCACTCGGCTTTTACAGCCAAACCTTGGTCGGAGCAACCCGCATGATTCGTGTAAACCTCCACAAGATGAGGGTAAATGGCAATACTATGATAATCACATAATTGAATACTTTGGCTACCGTCTGAAGGACATACGTAATGCAGTCCAAACTGGATATCGATATGTCAGTGTTTTCTCGGACAGTTGGGTTCGATTTACCCCGCGTAGCCGACTGTGTTATGACTTAACAAGGAATGTGCCCCACAGCCTGCTACGCAGGTAAGGTTCGATTCTGCAAGGCGGGACATACTAAAGACTTTAAAACCAGAACCTATTGTCGTTGTGCTCGTGATCCACCGCTTAAATGTAAAGGAGCATTGCAAACCAGTGCCCAAAACGGGAAATGGGGCCATGTGCCCCTCAAGATTGAACCAGAAGGGCAAAGGTTGAGGCATTAAACCCCCTCAAACCTAACCGTACCTAACCGGAGCAATCGTCACCCGGTCCAGGCTCCCCAACAAACTCTCCCGAATCACGGTGACGACTCGCAGTAACACTTTACACCAGCCAAGCGAGCCCTTGTAATGTATAGATAATTCTCACGTCACGTCATAGACCCTTTCCACGTGGAGTATTCAAACCATGTTTAAGGGCAACCCCGGTATGTATGTAAAGGCTTGCCCTCAAACATGGCGGTTGCTAACGCATATTTGTGATGTCAGTGGGAACTATCTATACACATACGTCCAAAATGTTATTATTCCTGTAGAGCATTGAACTATATGTACACCCTACACCTGACCTACATTTTTAAGGACGTGCGTACAGTAGGTTATTTTTTAATTAAATTAATAACAAATATTGTCTTTCATTTATTTGATAGTTTTTAATTTGTTTGGATATGATTAATGAGTCAGTCCCGGTGAAATATTTCTCCAGAGATCTAATCCTATTCTCTGAAACTGCTCATTATTGTGACGTAGCCTGTAATCCTGTAAGAAAAATAAAGCGCATTCAGGAAATGACAGCATTGAAAACATTAGTTCACTTCGGTACTCCTTATAAGAAGTATAAACTTACAGGATACCTTTTGTTTCCTATCATTTTGTTCACGAGTAGCAGTTTGTTGTAAAAAACAATAAAAAGACAAAAATACAAAACAAACAGGAAGTGACGACAATCCTTTTTGACCTAATTAGGAAACTCTCCAATTCGTAAACACAATGTAGAATTACATTCTGCATGTTATTGGACATGAATTTTATTTGAAAATCAATCTGTGACGTATTACGGAAATTCATGCTGTTCATTGAACTTTTTGTTTCGTTAGAAGTATGTACGAGTGACTCATTTTATAAGTGTATCATTCAAAATGAAACCACCCTACTATCAATACTGCGCAATTACACGGGTATGGACTTTTTATAGCATAGTACAGAGGCTCATTGTAAAATGACAAACTTTTCTTTGCAAGACTCCAGCAGTTTCATCAAGCAATGCAAAAAAGGATGGAACATATGAAGCGAAGAATGCTTCATGAAAATGGTTTTGATCATACTCCTTTCCCCCGAGGCCTGTTCCCTCCCCGCCCCAGGGGAAGGAGTAATGTAGCACGTGAGGGGGGAGTAACGAATCGTGGCCCAGGATTTGTTACTCCCCCACGCGTACTACATTACTCCTTCCCCTAATACAAGGTCCGCATTTTTTAAAACAATTGGTCACGAAAAGCAAAAGTACGTTCAAAGGTAACCTGATCCATGAATGGAATTAAGTCCCCAAAATTTAATTGGTTTTATTTTGACCAGCCTCCTGGTTCGAATTAACCCTACTGTTTTCACAGTGCAAACTGAGACCAGTTTGGGTTAAGTGTGTATCATCCGAATGAGAGGCAATTAACATATCTACTCTGTACACGTGGTTTTATGGTAGGGGTAGCAGGCTAGCATCCCC
>CM074197.1:17266057-17321057 GCA_037179385.1 Holothuria scabra
ACATTTTTCGTTCTTTACTCGAAGGCTTCAATTTCTGAATTAAATATAACTTGAAAAGTTGCATTTACGACGTTCATAAATCGAGATATAATAAACTTTGGTTCGTAATCGCAACAATAGTCAAGCAAAGATCGCGCTAAGATGTTTGAGTTTAGAAATAATTGGAAGGACATTTTGCTCAACTAAAACGACATTGCAAAAATGTACTATACCAATTTTACCACGCTAACTGCCTCGGAGCTTAAGAGCCAATCACAAGCCTGGATTCGAGGTATTCTCTTACACGTCCGAATGAGGGCTTATATTGAAACAAATTGGGTGACAATCCATCACTCAAGTTACTTTCACCTCAACTGTTCGTTCATTGCATCGTCGGTATAATTTACTTATCAAAGATGTCACCTGAAGTTACTGAAAAGAAGAAGACGGCCACCAAACCCAGTGGACCAAAAACCATCGACCTCATCAAGAAGGCGATCGTCGATCTGAAAGAACCGAAGGGTTCATCTGTTGCAGCTATCAAGAAACAACTGACTGCGATGGGGGTTGATGTGCAGAAGAAGAATACGATAATCAACACAGCCCTGAAGAAGGGTGTTGCCGATGGCGTTCTGAAGCAAATCAAAGGGGCTGGTGCCAATGGGACCTTCAAACTTGACACCAGCAAGGTTTTGGCAGCTGAAAAGGCCAAGATAGCAAAGGCAGTAGAACGTAAGAAGGCTGCAGCGGAAAAGCCAAGAAGAAGAAAGCTGAAGCTAAGGCTAAGATGGCTGCAAAGAAAGCTGACGCCAAGAAAAAAGCCGCTGCGAAGAAAGCAGCTAAGAAGAAGACCTCGGCGAAACCCAAAAAGGCAGCGAAAGCCAAAACTGCCAAGAAGCCAGCGAAGAAGACTGCTACCAAGAAGCCCGTGAAAAAGCCTGCAGCCAAGAAGCCAGCAAAGAAGGCTCAGAAAAAGACGCCAGCAAAGAAGTAGGCCAACATCCAGTGCTTGCACCTGCCTTCCGTTCGAAGGATATACAAAACCAAACGGCTCTTTTAAGGGCCAACAGTTATTTAGGAAAGAAAGGCTCGTTTCCTTTTCAAACATGCTTGTGTCGGTCTGATTTTTTTTTTTCTAGGGTTCAAGTAGGCCACAACCTTTGGTATCGTTTAGGTTTTCTACCTTTAAATTGACATGCTTCTAAAATGATTAAATAGCACGGACTTTCATCCTATAAGGCATGGTCCCATTCATTACCTGCTTAGGAGATCCCAACCCGCCACCACTTCCCACATTGTCCCATCATTATTCGGCCGAAATACTCATGTTCGCGATGCCCTTTATCTCTATTTCGTTTAGGCGACTCATACCCTTTTTTTTTTTTTTTTTTTCATAAAGGAGAATGCCGATCTAACCTTTTCCATTAACTTGCGCGCCTTACTTTTTTCTCTGGTAATGCTGCCCCCTAAAACGGCCTTGTCCAAGTTCAGATAACCAAATCATGTCTTAAGTAGCCTACCCCTCAGATCTGAGCCTTGGACGATGATGGCATTTCAAATGCACCGTACATGACATAAGTCACATCCATGGTCTCACACCCAATAATTTCCACATTGACTTACACACTAAATTAGTTCCCTTTCGAGGCCCCTGCAGCCTTGTCAAAGTTCACAGCTATTTCGAGACACCCATCACTTGATAGCTGACAAGTTTGCCCATCATGGCAGTACAAAATTTCTATACCATGATCGTTTAGTTTTTGAGCTAGATGGACTTAAAATTTTTTGTAGGGTACACCCACCCCTAACCTCTTCACAAAAACGGAAAATCTCCACCATTTGGCAGCATTTTTTTAATCAGTCTAAATCACCACCAATCTTACCCAAATTTTCAACATCCATACTCTGGCAAGTTCTCTTTCATATTCATGGACTTTCATTACCCAGCTGGCAGGTTATCCTGACAAAATTTGGTCCAAACCAGAGTTAAAACAACTACTTCTTTGAGGGTGTACACCTGACGCTCTAGAACACCACACTAATGGAGTAGTGAGACGCTATGACTACAAGCTAGGCGGGTGAGAAACTTAGAATAATCCGCGCCGCAAAGGTGACGGATATCACAAATATCTTCCATTTTTAGAGGTTTAAATCGCGTTCATTCCAACTTTTTTATTTTCAACACCCCCTACCCTAGTTAAATACAACACGATTAAAACTACTTCCCAAAAATAATATTTGGAAAATATCACTTTTTTTCTAAAAACAATCAATTTTTTTCGCTTATTTTTTGCATTTTTGCATTTTTCAGTGATATTTTGCCGAATTCGTAAAGAGCACAGGTTTTGAACGTTACATTTTGGAGATTTTTTTGTATTTCTTCAAAGCAGATGCAGATATTTAGATAAATCACGAAAAAAAAGTTAAATTCGCATCAACCACATCGCTTAAAAATCTCTCATTTTCGTTGATTTTTTTCATAAATGACCTTAAAAACGCACTTTTGGCTTTTTTTTAAGAAAAAAGCAAAATTTTAATCATGACAAACAACAAAGGAAGAAAATAAACGGCACTTTACAAGAAAAAATTCACGTTTCCCTGCATTTCTCGTATATTTGACTTTTTTTTTAAGATTTCAGGTTATTTATCAGTTAAAACTACTTTTATTTACAAAATTGTTTAAAAAAAAGTGAAATTTTCAGAAATGGAAGGAAAAGGTGCAAAATCTTTTGAAATTTGCAAAAAAGAGCGAGATATATGAATAATTGTTTTCATTAAAGGTGAAATATTTTCTACCCTGTATAATTCTACTCGTACAATTACTTAAACAGATATTTCGCTTCATTACGCAAACCGAAAGTTCAATTATTGTTTGATTGCAGACAATACGTTCCATAATGTAAGTGTTTCCATTCACAGTAAATTATTTTATATCCCTTATACTTCCCCTACTAACGTAATTACATCACAAAAGTTTAAGAGGCAACATTTCCTTTCCATTGAAAGTTAAAACACATTTCACACATATGATTCAATTTTTGAAATAGCATGAAAACAGACAATGGGAAAATAAGTGTTTCCATTGAAGGTAAAAATATTTATACCCTGTATACCTTCGCTACAAATATAATCATATCACAGCATACTAGAAGGCAAAATGCTCTTTCAATTTGGGTAAAATACTTTTACCTTCTTAATAAAATGAAATTAGACTAGAGGAGGCACAAGCATTTCCATCTTTAGTAAATTATTTTAAAGCCCGTATATACTACAGCCCTAACACGATCGAACGACAACAGACTAAGAAGTTAAATACTCTTGCCATTGGTGTTAAAATATTTTTACCTTGTATGGCTAAGATTTTGAAATAGCAATAAACAATCTGAGGAAGAAATGTTCCCACTATACGAAAATTATTTTATGCCCCCATATATACTACCGGTACAATTATAATCACACGACATTATACTAATGGGCAAAATAAAGTTCAACTCTTTACATTGGAGGTAAAATTGTTTTTACCTTGCATCTCACAGTTGCCGGCACACTGGAAACAAACTAAGGGAGTAATCAGGTAATAAATGCTCCTATTGAAGGTAATTTATTTTATGCCCCGTATACTACAACGCTACTGATATAAGTTAGAATAACAGCCAAACTGCTAAAGTAAACTTTCCATTGAAGGTGAAATATTTGTACCTTGTATCGCACCGGTTTAGAAATAACAGTAAACAGTTCGAGGATGAATTGTTTCCAGTAAGGGTAAATCACTTTATGCCCCATACATTACCGCTACGATTGTAATCACACAACATCAGACTGAGGGGCAAAACATACTCCAACTCTTCATATTGAAGGTAAAATATTTTTTAACTTTTATCGCACTGCTTCCAAAATAGCAAGAAACAAGCTAAGGGAATAGTAAAAGTTTTCATTAAAGGTAATTTATTTTATGCCCCGTATAATACGGCTAATGGAAGTAAGACTACTTCAAGAGCCAAAGAACATGGAGATAGAAGAAATTATTTTGTTTTGCACTGGCTTTGAATGAGAGGAAACAGTATGAGGAAAAATATTTCCATTGAGGGTTACTTTAAATATCTTTATGCTCCAAATACTTCCGCTACCACATCAGACTAGTGGGCAAAAATACTCCTATCCTCTTCACGATGGAGGTAAAATATGTTTTACCTTGTATCGCATCGCTTCCGAAGTAACGGGAAACAAATTAAGGGGTAATAAGTCTTTTTATTGAAGGAAAATTATTTTATACCCCGCATACTATCATGTAGATATAATTACGTAATATCATATTAAGCCGAACAAAAGTACCCTTTCCATTGGTGGTAAAATATTTTTAATCATGTATAGCACAACATTTTTATACCTGGAAACAGAATAATGGAGAAATAAGTGCCTCCAGTAAGGGTGAAATACTTTATACCCCGTATATTACCGATATTAAAGTAATCGTACGACAAAGTGCTCTTTGGAGGTAAAATACTTTTTCCTTGTATGGAAATAACAGGAAACAGACTAGGGGAGAAATAGGTGATTCCATTAAAGGTAAATTATTTTATACTACATATCCTACCGCTAAATATATGACATGATATCAGCCTGTATAAAGGGGCATTTCCATTGAAGGTAAAATATTGTATACCATGTTTAAAGGGCCAAACCTCTCAACCCAAACTACAGTTTTGGAACAGGGGTACCAAAATTCTCAATTGGCTCAACTCTTTGATTGACAACTTATTCAAACAGGGCAGATAATCAAAGCTTGTATTGCACAGCATGAACGGCACTGAGAGTGTTTTGATTATATAAATTGAGTTTTTCTTTACTCACCTTGAAGCAATAAACTGAGATTGTATCTGGATGAGCATAGATTTCAGACAATTGTGGGAGGGGCTTAAGTAAGAAGGTTAGGAGAATTGGTACTGTTTGGGGTGAGAGAATTGGGCCTTTAATGAATAATACCACTTTTGAAATGACCAGAAATACCTTTGCAGAAAAATTACCCTCTGAAAATAAAAAGAGTTAATATTTTCTCGTTAAAAAGATTAAATGCATCCTCTCCATTCGAGTAGAAATTCACTCCAAGAAGAGTACAATCCTCTTCAGAAAGGTCAAGTTTTACTATTAATGAGAGCTTACAGGGACGGTCACAACTCTTGAAAAGGGTGTGCCTTGAGGACTCTCTTGAAAGAGTGAATTTTCACTCTCTGAAGTGAAGTTACTCTCCAGGGGTGTGAATTCACACTTCTCACTCTATTAGAGAGTGGCTAAATTCACTATTCTGTTTTTAGAGTGAAGATAAATATTTTTAAACTTCGTATCCTCCTTCCACTGCGATAATGAAGTGACGGTATACTCTAGTATTATGCATAGTAATCAATCAGTATAAGGTAAAACATTTTTTACACGGGTGTAAAATTATCTACTTTCAAATCCCTGACAGACAAAAATACTGTTATCACGCGTGTGAGATAAATTCTTAATTTTTCCGAACAGCGCTGTAAAACCAACCCGAACTTACTCAGTACAATTGAGGTAACGTGCTGCATGGTCATTTTAAGCCCATCAATTAAGTGTCTTCGATTATACGTTTCATTACAATGAAAAAAAAACTGAGAAAAAGTCCAAGCAGTTACCTCAGTTGTGGACATCAGTGTTACATCATATACCGCCACTACTGTATAACGGGAAAAATAAACAGTGAAAATTCCCTTCAGATGTAAAATATTTTACCGTGGAAAACAGTCTATACCACCTTTCAAAGGACCCGAAACAGGCTGACAAGCGACTATTCCATCGATAGGTATTCACAAATTAGCCAGTAGATTTGAGCCCCTGTTCACTGGGGAAGGAGGGGGTGGGGCTGCTGGGTCGTTTCTTGGATCTGAATTTTGGATATACGGAAAAAAGTCAGTTGGTGGACTTTTCTTAGGAGAAATAACGGCAACAATCAGGAAGGAGGGAGGGGGTGGGGCTGCTGGGTCGTTTCTTGGATCTGAATTTTGGATATACGGAAAAAAGTCAGTTGGTGGACTTTTCTTAGGAGAAATAACGGCAACAATCAGCAAAAATTCGCTCCAACCCCACCCCCTTCCCGAAGTTTTCAGCAGTACAATTGAAACGATGGACATGCAACCACCGAACTGCGCAGTTTGCCCAATGCACGTGGCTTCCACATAAATACACTTTGCTTTGAAGATCATCGTCGATTCTAGTGAGGTTTAAAACATCTGACAGTCTGAGACTTCTGTGAGTCCCTCTTTATTGCCGACTGCAAAACCATTGGGTCAATCTTGCGTACACTGGCTTTAAAGTTGCAGAACTGTCAACATTTCTAGTACTGAGAATATTCACGGCGGCGATCGATGGTACGAGCTCTTGTTGTACAAAAAAGAACAATTTAGTACCCTGAATGATCGTTGTAGCTTCGAATTCCTTTCCCATGCATTTTCATAGATTGAGGGGAGGCTCTAAAGCACCACGGCTGCGAAAAAGACAGGCGTATATATGATATGAAACATAATGAACAATGCATTTATTTCTGTTGCATTTTTTACTGTTTTATTATTTGGATCCAACATCTTTAGAGGGCGTACTTGTCCATTTGGGACGTATAGCTCCTAAAGGGAGCAGAACTCCCCCGGTAGTAAATGTTTGGTTTTCACCCCTTGGCTCTTCGCCAGAGAGTCAAGGGGACTTTTAGAAAAAAAAAGGATCAAACATCCTAGGCATGACGTTGAACTGCATCCAGGGTTTGGCTTCTGCTCTATTCAGCCAGTCTAGAACAGGACCACTCAGTGTTTGCCCTTAAGAGGGCGTAATTGTCCATTTGGGACGTTTAGCTCCTTAAGGGAGCAGGACTCCTCCGGGAGTAAATGTTTGGTTTTCGCCCCTTGGCTCTTCGCCAGAGAGTCGAGGGGATTTTTAGAAAAAAGAAAAATTAAACAGCCTGGGCAATATTCCACCCTCACAACATTGTCTCCACCGCAAATACGCTGAAGAGGGGAATGGGAGACGACTATCATCTTTTTTTTTCGTTCCAATTAGGAAAATAGAGTATAAACATTGCAAATATCCCAGCCTAGTGACATTAACGGTTAAAGGGAGACCGACATGACTTTAAAACTCAAAAGCAATACAGAATAGTACAGTATTATGCTGGCAGTGGCTTCATCGTAAGTGTAAACACGACAAATTTATCAACAAATAATTTGAAAATTTCAGGTTTTAACAAGAAAGCAAATATTTCTCCAACAGAAGGTACATTGTTGAAAGCAGATGATGAAAGGAAAATTCCAACAAAGTGTATCAATATCTAAAGCCTTATCCAAATTTAAATGAGGAAAAAACAGAGTACACACTACGTAGGCCTATATATTGCACCGCACAGGCTCTAAAACTAAAAACTCAAGAGTTGGTCCTACACTGAGTTCACAATACAGTCAGTAAACGAGACACCAAGTTTGATAATTGCTAGCATGCTTGAATTGCTAGGAAATACAGTGGGCCTATAGTAGATGTCACTCAGGAACATCATTGTTAGCAGATTTGTATATACCACTGGCGTTCATTTCCATAACTTTCGTATTTTAAGAGGCAACCGCCATCTACAAATATTTGAACCAAAACGTAAAACTTACCTTGAGCAACAAGCTAAATATTTGCAAACACCGAATTCGCTTCAGTTAACCTGGTCATACAGGAACCTTGCTTGTGAATAATCCAGTCTTGTTTTGTGTCACGATGCATGCTCAATATGGTGTTTCATCTGTTGGAACTCCTTGGTTTCATTTGGCACTACTCCATCAGAATAAACTGGAACTGAGAATATAACTCTCTCAGTGTTGTCTTATTGAAGTGAAGTCCATCAACAACAGCATTGTCTGATTGTACAGCACAGTACTGTCATTCAATGAATATTGCTCTCACGAGATTCGGTTACTCGTCCGGTGATTGCGTAATAGAACACCTTGTTCGTCCGCCTACGTAAACAATCTTCCTGCGGCTGTAACTGCAATTAGCGTTAAAAATGCCGCGAAAACTTGTTTCGCAAGATAGGAATTAATAAACGCCCTCTTATATGAGTCACTCATTGTATCAATAACATACGGTACAAGTACCAAATAGGAATATACAACTTTAATTGTATTAATCAATATACTCGCCTGTACCTCTGTTAGAAATATTTTAAATTCATAATAATGACCTTCGTTTTGACAGTAATATGGTGATTTTCAAATGTTTTGAAAACGCTTTGCAGTGGAAAAGTTCAGGGGTCTACGGGCGTGTCAGGCAATGATTTGAAAAATTCGTGTTATAGTTTTATTTACATCAGTGTTAAGTGGTATCACTATGTTTGGAACTATTTGTTCTACAAAGTGAACCTGCTTAGCAGGTCCGTACCCATGGCGCGGCGGTGGGGGGGACAACGGATTAATGATCAATCTCCTGGGAGAGAGGACTGAGAGGGGATTACCCCCTCCCCTTTGGATAATTTTTGCCTGTCTGAGAGGGATAAGATGCAAAAAGGTGGACTTTCTGACTTAATTCACTGTCATGTGAAAGTCACCATTTGTCCTAAAACAGTGAAAGTTTTAGTTATTGATGAATTATAAGTTCAGTTTTTTTTAACAGTCGCATTTCAGCACAACAAAGGTTAACTGGTATGTACGTCCTTGCACACTTTTATTGTGAATCCTTAAGCTCGCTTTTACAATTCATGAATCGGGCATCATGTTACATAATACCCGCGAATCTACAGTCAAGATAGCCTATACGATCTCACCTGTTGGTTTTGTTGACCCGCTGCTCAACCCATACTTTGAAATTTCTGGGTAGTGGGGGAGGGGGGCACGACCGTTCGGTGAAGGGGAAAGGAGGGTGAAGAGGGAAAAGGGCATATTTCTTCGCAGAAATTTCACCTCACATACGGTTGGGAAAGTCTCGACGTATATACATAATTTGCTTTGGTATGAAAAAGTTATTTGAACCTAGGCTATAAGGTACAAACATACATTGGCTGGCATCACGGGGTGGGGATATGTGTCCCAATATTCTTTGGGGTGGCATCATTGTTATTAAATGTCTCCCAATATTTGAGGCTCAAAGAAAAAAAAGATTCGGGACATTTCTCCCGATTTTTTTCTTTGGTGGCATCATTTATGTGAAATGCCTCCCTATATTTGATGCAGGGGGAAGGAATATAAATCCGAATCACTTTTTTCATAGTAATAGTTGTTCCAATTTAAGTCAATACCGGCCCCCGTTACCAATTGATGCAACATTTTTTTTTTTCCAATTTCTGAAGCATTTTGTTCTTTAATACGTACTTTTAGCTACAGTTACAATTGCTTTAGAGGGGAAGTTTAAGCAAAAATTAAATTTTCATACGTGAAAGAGGAACGAATCACATCTACACACTGTGGTGAAATGTCCATTCAAATCGGAAATACATTTCTTGAAGATATTACTAAATGAAGTTACTAGATTTGTCTTCCAAAGTGAACTTGAGGGCAGCAGAGGTTATATCACTTCCTCACATTGACAAGGAATGCTTTGTTTCCCTTTGTTTTTTAGACTGCTGTGTTCACCTTGGAGTATTTAGGAATACGACCTCCCTGTGGGGAACGCAAAGTTTGGGAAGTTCTCATGCCACTTATGCATCACATTTTGAAAATATGGGATCGTTGAGGAGAAAATGGGCTGTAAATTTTAAAGAAAAACAAAAGGCTGTACATTAATGTGGGGATATGATGTCATATATGCTTGCTTCAAGTTTACTTTTTGTTGAAAATGTGACAACTTAACTTGCTCATATCTTGAGAACCACACATCAGATTTTGATGCAAATTCACCAAAATGCTTGGAATATGTATACCGCTCCAACATATCGAAATCTGATTTGACCTCAACCCCTTCTTTTAAAGTATAACACGAGCCGCAGATACGTTGCTTTGATGTCGGTTTAATTTTCCCAAATATCCTATTAGTAGCCCATGCGGACTCTATTCTGCAGCTACAAAAAATATATCACGCTAGGCTGACACACATCATATTGTGAATAAAGCTTTAAGTGCCTCAAATAATTTTAGAAGGAAGGGAACTACTTAACTGCTGAACGATCTTTTATTATCATACTTCAAAATGTTCAGGTTAGCTGGCATTATTTAAATGATACAGAGACATGAAGTTCACTGATTAGTGATTACGGGCTTGCATGCCACATCAGACTTGCGGTTGGGATGTTGGGGGTTCGAGTCCTGGCCGTGTCATACCGAAAACTTTAAAAAAGGAATATACTACCTTTGTACATGTTGTTTAGCATAAGCAATGGAGTAGGGAAAACAACCCAGTGAACCACAACCACGAAAAAGGCCGTTGCCGGCCCTGGCTCGACTTAAACCAATTGGTTAGAAACTGGGCCGTGAAACTCCATCTCACCCAATCCATGAGGATAATTTGTGAACCATGTAAAGGAATTTGCACCTTCACAAGGAACTTGGAGCACAAGACGGGTGTAGGATGGGCTATAAGAAGAAGTTCGTCGGAGAAATTGGAATTGCTTGGTATGAGAGCTGTTGGCGTTCTTCCCTTTCCTTATAAGTGGTCAACTCTCACCAAAATGTATAATTTTTGTTGTAAGTTTACAGAAATTTTCATTTGGCACAGCTCTTTGATTGACATCAAATTAAAAATGTAGAAAATTGTAGTTCAAATTAGACAGCAGGTATACTGAGAGTGAAGAGTGTTTCGATTACACATTCAGGTCTTGTATTTTCACCCTGGAGCAATACCATGATTATGTGTGGGTGAGAAAGAGTTTTACTCAGTTGGGGGACGGCCCACATGGTTGTACAATTGAAACTTTTTGATGTGAGGGGTTTCCAGGTCTTAAACATATAAAAATATTTTCAGTAATCCTTGAGTAAAAAAGAAACTAATTTTTTTGACCCTCTATGCCTATTCAAACTGCATAATTTTGAACATTGTTTCGGAAAGCCCCCACTTCTGGCGCATTTTCGGGTTCTTAACGGGATAGAGCTGCCTTGCCAATTTGTCGCGTACGGTATATTCTTCCATGACCCCTTGTTGGGTGCTGCCAGCTGGATTTGACTGTATGGCTAATGAATTGCTTGCAAAATGTCGGCATTTGTCGAATGTATATAAAGGCAGTTGAACCAACTTATATCCTAGCGGCATCAGTAACTTTTAGCAGTGACGTTTTCGAGGGGTTAGAAAAACGCTCAAAGTTAGAGTACGTTTCATCACCACTAGGGGTTTCATGTAGCAGCCTCCGTGAGTCATACTAGACTAACATGCCAAATTCTCTCACTTGAATACTTGATTTTGAAGTCATGCTTGTACCAAAAATTTATTTTAAAATATACTTTACTCAAGACTGACTTTGCCATTCAATGTCCTGCTCAAAGTCCCACGGTGTCTCAAAAGGATGTCGAAGTTCTCACAAGATGAGAAAAACTTGAACACCGTGAGCAGTGTCGTGACCACTAGGCGATCTATCTGTCTATAGCAAGCTTAAGATATCTCGTTATTTTCTTATAACTAAGTGATTTTCACATGGTGGTACCAGTATTAACTACAAGTTACCCTTCAACGATGACCCTCCCCCTTATCAGAGTTTTTGGTAACTCGCCTGTCGTCAGGTCCCTCGTGAAAATGTCTCCCAATACATGAAATAGCCTCACTTGTGCACTTGGGAATATTACAGTTGGGGGGGAGAGGATTTTCTGGAAGAAAAATGACTATCTAAGCGAATTAGCGCCAAATTTTGTTCACATGCATAGCGAAATGGCGAAGATGCGGATTTTGATCCGAGAGGGGGCGAGAATGATCTGCCAGTTAGGGCATGTTAAAGCAGGCTTTAAAACTAAAGTACTAAAAAGTTGCAGGCAGGTACTTTTGTTCTACCAGGAGCGGTCGACCCCACCCTCTCATACGGACACTCCGTCATTAGCTAGGCAGAGCGACGTATCGTCGAAAATGTTAAAAATCGCCAACTTGTCAGAAAAGGGGCATTCTCACTTCACAGGCCTGTTAGTAGAATTTCTGGAATCAGTCGTTATTTTGAGTTCGTCTGAGATTTGATAGAACTACGGGTAATAAAAAGTGTGAAAAACAAATCATTAACTAACTACTAGATAAAATGAGCACTACCAGTACCAATGAGAGGGGATAAAATTTTTAGGCACTACACATCATCCCGCCTGCCTGTATTTACTGGCAACTTAACTTTAATCATATATCCTATATTTGTGTTCTAACAAAGAAATGCTTCGGCAAGGGTAAGAGGGGAGGTTGGGAATATAATCTGTCCGACCGTCCCGATTTTGGTCTGTTTTATTTTTTAATGAAAAAATTATGTTGACTATACGATGATTTTGTACACTTCGAAAGCATTCGTGCTTCCCAAGTTATCCCTGTTTGCCACATATCGCGTCATACTCGTACGTTGCCTATTTTATTTGGCAAGGAACGTAATATTTTCGTTATTTAAGCCTTTAAATTTCTCGGACACCGCTTTGTATAAAACATGGGGGGAGTTGGATCGATTAAAGGCTATTTCACAATTATATGTATGGAGGAAAAGATTAATTCTTAACTTTAACTATCAAATAATATCGGATATTTCTTAGTTGGATCCCGGTTTATAACCTGAGTGCCAATGGGTGACGTTCCCAATTAAAACCTTCCATTCTTCTCCTAGGAAGTGTCTACCTGTCATCGAACCAACAGGTTTACCATATTCATCTGCCCCATCTTTGATACAACTCTGGCTCCACATTTATTTTTGTCCCCTTTACAGGGGCCACGGGGTGAATTTTGAAGTGGCGGTGGGGAGCTAATCACTAAAGTGGCCCATATGTACACAGGCTTTGTACCGTACTATGTCAGCAATAAATCAGAACTCAGATAGGCCTATAAATAAAAACATGAATATGAATAAATAAAAATATTAAATTCGTACAATACGAAACAGCATCTCATGAAAGGCGCGTAGGTATAGGCCTACTTTGGCTTAATTTTGAAAAAAAAAAAACCTTAGATATTATGCATGTCTATTAAAAGGTACCGTAGTTATTGCCTTTTAACTTTCCGCGCAGTAAGAACTAAAATAAAACCGGATGTGAATACAGTGTTAAACCTAGTGAAAGAAAATTAATACGGTAGCTTTGAAATGACCTTACAGCAAGCTAAAGTTGTGTCGGTGTATTGTAACTTCAATTCACATTGATTTCCGTCGGAAGAAATTGCATCTTTTAGTCTGTTTCTTCTGTATCTGTAATACATCATCTAATTTGTACTTATATCATCGCTGGCTGGAGAGGCACCTGAAGCGTTTTTTTTTCAATTATTCAGTGTATCCAAAAGATCGCACAGAAACCGCACTACGGAAACGCGAACACTAGTTCTACAGGCCAATGGGTATGGACCAGGGCCATGGTCATAGAATTTAGGATTATGGTTGATAGGAGGGGCAGGGGTGCACAATAAACACTCAGGATATCACACAGAAAGATATTACCAATAGGTCTAAGAGAGGCTATTTT
The DNA here is from genome assembly GCA_037179385.1 of Holothuria scabra. Taxonomy (NCBI): domain Eukaryota; kingdom Metazoa; phylum Echinodermata; class Holothuroidea; order Aspidochirotida; family Holothuriidae; genus Holothuria; species Holothuria scabra. The sequence goes on from CM074197.1 coordinate 17,279,626, forward strand.
GGAACCAATTACATTTTTGGCTTGAAATACACGAACGGCCATCCCAGCTGTAGATTGTCCTGTTTTATGATTGGCTGAGGGTCATGTGACAACAACTTTTCTCTTCATGTGTAACATTTACTACAAATAACTGTTTGGTTTATTTTGAATAGCAATAGTGATAAAATATGATGAAATTTACTTAGAAGAGCAATTATGACAAAATGTAATATTTAGCTTTTTTCTTCAAAACAAGTTTGGGGTAGGCTGCTCTTGACCTTTAAAAGGGGTCCATCCTTTACGTCGGCGAATAAGTGACATGTCAAAATCAAAAAGTACCCATGACCTTGTTTGGACCGTATTGGCAGCTTCATGTATTTTTATGGGAGTAGACAGCTGTTGTTTTATATTTACAACCTCTAGAGATGTTTTGAACATTAAAACAATTAGAACTATCCGAAACGAGGGCAATGCATTGAGCTGTTACCCCTGAAATAAGTTAAGAAATCAGCAACAAAAACATTGTTCTGAAATAATGTGGTTGTAGGACCTTTAACCCTTTACCGTTGTTTGGATCCTTTTGGACCCATGCGGAGAGCTCGGCTGTCACCCGTCTTTACTGTTTCACGCAGAGCTCGAAACTGCGAGTAGCTTTCCGAAAATTCGGCCACAACAACGAGAGAGACAATAGCTTAAGGTCACGTGGTCAATGGCCTACGGAAGCCGATACGGGGCGGGCTACGTCCGCTTTTCCGCCCACTCACGAGGCGCGCAAATATGCCCCGATCGGAGCACAACGGTAAAGGGTTAAAAGTATCTACTCAAGTCATTCAACAGAATGGACCATCTAATAAGTGGGGGTGATAATCATAATTAGCCAGGAGGTTCTTTTTGAGACACATCTGTGGTCTTGTGGCATAAATAAAGTAGTTTGACCATAGGCTATGGTACCAAACGACACATTTGTTTCCTTCTTGGGTGAAGTAGTGTTATAGACTAGCGCTTCAATCGTTTCCATAAAATGAGATGTGTGGTGCGCACCTAGTTTGAACAAAGGGGCCCGGTACTTGTGTGGAAACTTTCTGGGCTATACAGACGCCTGAGACAAGTGGAAATTTTCTGATTGCTAGTGTTATGGAAAGAGCAATTGGCTCTTTCCCCTTCCTTCTTTCCTTGGAAAACTGAAACACTAACAAGAAACTCAGACACCATTCGGCATAAAGTTAGACCCCCGGATAAGTCACTTAGTAAGTACAATCGTCGTAAATAATCCGACGTTCAAGAAAGCCTAGAAAAGACCATGATACGTTTGCAAGTGCAGATCCAGGGAGGGGGGGGGGGCTGTTATGGCCTCAGCCCTACCATTTTTGCCAGATCAATAATAAAACATAGGAAAATTAGCACCTCACCTCCCTGCTTCCCCTTAAGTTAGTCCCCTTTCGAATTTCTGGATGTGCGCCTACTTTGAATACGGTTTTCTTTTCTCAGAGACCCTCTCACCCACGGCCTTAATCACTCACACAAATTTCTCTTACTCCCAGAGTCGCTGGTAGAATATCACCGTATGCCAGTAATGTATAGTAAAACTAAAAGATATATTCGGGACAGGCATTAAAATCATTCGAATATGAGTTTTAGAAAACACCATATAGGCCTACAAAATCTCTAAAAACCCCGCTATCCACAACTTGTACAGGTTGGGTATGGTGGCGTGAAAACGGAGCGCCGAATTTTTGTCTTCTTAAACGACTAACTGAAAATATGGAACTCATATAGCAGAAAATTTTGGATTCCGCAAACTTTTTAGGGGAAATTTGAACGTTTGGGGATTATTTGAGAATCTTCACTTTCGAATTTAGCAATATTGCATTGCAACTGAAAATTATGATTGTTATTGGACAAATTTTATTCAAGACTGGCCGATTGAGACTCTCCAACGACATCAGAAAAGTTAAAATCAAATTCACCAACTCCGTGAATTTCAAACGATTTTGCCGACCCTGTACTAATTTTGTAACGCATGACCAAGCCAAAGAGCCTCGCTGTGTTTCATTGACATTTGCATTTGTCCAAAAATACTGCATCAACATGCCTTCTATCCTGCCAGTGGTCAGTTGACCGTTTTTACGTGTACATTGTGTTTTTACAATTCTTAACTTTTTGATGTTATTGTTATATGCAGTGGCGTCACAAGGGGGTGGGGGTCAGGGAGGGGCAGTTGCACCCCCTACGTTTTCAGGGGACGCAAAATATGGGTTTGCTTGGAGAGAAATTTTGTGGCCAAAATAGGAGATGTCAGATATTTGAGAGAAAGTGGAGGAAAAAATAACGAGTAGCATTAGACCCTTCGACAAATTGGGCGTAGAATGACATCAAACACGGGGAATTCTTCCCCATGGGGCGCAAGTTGAGTCTTCTGCACCCCCTACACCCACCTGTTGTGGCGCCACTGATTATATGCATACAAGTCAGAGAAAGACTGCTCCACTGCCAAAATCCGCATGACCCGAATTTCAACAAGGGTCCGGAAAATTTAATGTAGCATTTTGGGTAGTAAAAAATCCAGCATGATTTTAATTACACAGATAGCTCCCAGGCTGCCTGGCTGGCCTGAATTCTATCGAAATTTTGCCAGGTATAATAAAAGCAACATGGCAAATCAAAAAGATTGCAGGGCGTATGATTAGCTAACTTTACGTTCAGCAAATGGTAATAAGTGTACTCACTTGCCAGTTTTCTAATCATTTTGAAATTTACTCATCATTTTCAATGAAGTGAAAATTTTATTCCAAAAGAAAGCTGAAAATAACGTTTGCTTAGCCGCTTTCCAAGGCTGGGAAATGCCATTTTCGGTTGTCTGCTTGTTCATGATTATTTCAAAATTTTCTTTATGATCGTGTCGCCGCCCGCTTAGAAAGTCGTTCCGTCAAAATACATGTATCCGGCGGATAATTACCCCGCGGAGCCGACTCGGTTCGTTCATTTCCCCTTTGAGGTTTCACAAACCTTGATGACTGACAAGAAATATGCCCTACAGTCTGCTCCGCAGGCAAGCGAAGAATCTGACTTGCCTCCCCCATCCGAGGGAGTACGTCCATGCCTCTTCTCAGTGGCGGGAATTTCGGTCAGAGCGGGCGAAATCGTCTCCAGGGGCCCTTCGAAGGAGTAACCTGATGACTGACAACGAATATGCCCTACAGTCTGCTACGCAGACAAGCGAAGAATGGCATTGCTAAAGCCTATTTGCCGCATTAAATACTGAGGGAAAACACCTGGTGAACTGTTAAGAAATGTTGATTTAATTATTTGTTTGGTCTTTTTCTTTATGTTTTCTTCGTTTTTTTCAGATTTGTTATTTTCCACGGGGAGGACAAGTTCCCCCTTGCCTCTACCCATGTTTCTACCCCCCTCTTTTACATTCTAGTATGAAGACGGTGATTATATTTTGTGTTATTGTCCAGTCTAGCTTTAAAATTTGAATGTAATAATGGGCTACTTTGTGAAGATGAAGATTAAACGAATTATGCATGAGAAATGTCTCACAATTTCTTATTCTAACAAAAGTTTTGAAAAATTTTTGTTAGAATAAGAAAATTAATGAAATTTCCCCAAATTATTTTCCGGGGGCAACTTCCCCCTGCCCCCCCCCCCCAAGTAGCTACGCCACTGTCCTTGACGGGCTCAAATTGCCTATCAGCGCCCTTTTTACTAGTTTTACCGTATTGAGACATATGTAGGCCTATCGACCTACATAAAAGCGCCCCTACAGCCTACCCCTCCCCTCCACTCTGACTAAATCTTCTTGCCCTACAAACTTTGAAACGCCCCTACAGGTCATTCTTACCCCCTCTGACTGAATTCTTTTCCTCCGCCACTGTGGCTTCCCAACTATTCTTTTATGAAATGCCAAATTCTTTTCAATATAAGGTCCATATTTGTCATTATTTCTTTAAGTAAAAACAAAATTTTCCGCACTCCTCGCGCGCAACAAATTGCAATTTTCTCATGCCTTCAGGTGCCAGTGGGTCAACTTCTCCGAACTCTTGGAATGACAGAATAGGAAATTTGCCATATGTAACGTACACAGATCATCATGAGACACCGGTAACTAATACAGTGCTTTTTGTCATTAATTCCAAATTTTCTGTATTACCTTTGCGAAAATACCCCAACCCCCCTCCTCATCCACATCACATCTGGAACAGATTGCCGCCTTCGCTTTCCGAGCTGGATGTTGAAGATTTTGTCTCAAACACGCTTTCAAAAGGCCCATATTGCTTTAACTTTAAATTTCATACTTGGGCAATAAAGTGGGGGCACGTCGGCGTACGACTGGAAACTTTCCTTCTCCAAATCCCCTCCTGCGTGCACCCTCTGCCAGTGGTTACGCCAGAGTCGCCAGTCGCCACTGTGATTTCCAGTTGAAACACATGTAGATTTTTCCAAAACCATGGTTTAACGCATATTGGTGAAATGGATGAAAATGGTGTTCGAACCTTTTGTTGGTTTTTTCCCAGCATTTCAAAGAACCTGATTGGTCCGTATGAATGATGAATTAAGTCGCACAATGAAACAACTAATCTTCTCCGATGCATGTGCAAGCATTGCAGTACTAGTACAGTACGGACTTTACGTTTATGCATAACGCATGCCTGGGAATTACCGTTACACTCATAAACAAGCAAAGCGAATTTCGAAATTCGATTCAAACTCAACAAGCAATCGCAAATTTTGAGATTGTTTCCGTGGAGTCAAAGGAGGGAAGCTATGGAGAAGTTAAGATCGTCGGTGAAAGAAGAGCGTACGGTTTGAAATACGTTCAGGTAAGAAATCTTTGTCATTTTTGAAGTTTAATTTTAAACTACCCTTTGTTATTTATCAAATAGCAGAACTGGTACTTAACAATAGCCTAACGTATTGACTGGAACGTTAGACTGAACGTTAGTGTAGCCTAAGCCTGGCTCGCTTACCTAGGCAAATTTGTAAATTTGTAGCCTAACGTTAAACAACCCTTGACCTAAACTAAGCGTAAGTTAACAGGTTAACTGCTGAAGGGCAAAGGAGGGGTATGGTCCCAAAAGATGCCATGAAGTCCAAACCCTAAAATAGTTAAAAGAAGCAACTAGGCTAGGCCTGATTAACCCATCCACTTATCCAGTCACTGACACTTGGGCCTAGCCTGCAACAGGGTCCATTAGTTTCCGTCCTCGCTATTTTCCGTCCATTACTTTCCGCCCCTAAAAATCTTAGGGCGGAAATTAATGTTTGAACTTACATGTTTTAAAAATAATTATTAACTTCAAATTTCAAATCCAAGTACAAGAAAACAATGAAATTTGTAGATAGGCCTAGACCTAAAAATTTTTCAGTATCCTCGTCGAAAAGAATGAATTGTATGACCTTTTTTTCTAAACGGCAAGTCTAGTCACAGACTCATATTTTTTTACATATAAGTAGTCCGCTTGTCTAAACTGTAGGTAGGCTAACACTGATTGTGTGAACAATTGTTCACAGCACTTACTGTATAGGCCTACCTGTACGTAAGTAGGCCTACGTATAGTATACTGAAGTCTACAGAGAGGATGTTCCTTGGAGAGATGTCAACATGGCAGTAATGGGCGTTGCATTGAATAGTGAAAGACATCAATGAAGTTTGAAACTTTCAGGAAAAGTTTGTAGGGATAAGAGTATTACACAGCTGGGTATGTATGTACCTTGGGGATTAGAGGGGATCTCATCATGTGTGAATTCTATAGGTGTATTGTGTTTATGTATTGTGTGTGTTACTGCTGTGTTGGACTGCTTGTTATTGCTGTATGTACAATTGTGTAAGGCTTAACCTGGCAGCTGTACATTTCTATAGCTGGCCATGCACCACTAAGTATTCTATTATTGCACTTGTTCTAGCTATGCACAAAGCTATAGCTCTCTCATAAGAGAAGGGAATAAAGATTCAGTCTACTACAGAGCACAGGCGTGTCCAGATCTCCTGTTTGAGTTGCTTGTCTCTCCTCCACCCACTCTCTTGGTCTCTACAATGGCGTAGTCGGCAGGATCCTTGAATCTGTGGAAGTCCATGGCCACAATTGTCAAGAAAATTTTTTAATTAAAGGGACCAACTGATTGACCATTGCCAGCAGGTTGAGATTGAATTCTACTAGTATAGTTTGTTGCTGTCCTTAGGTACTCAAGAGCTCAAAATGCCAGAGGTAAAAGGATCTCAAGGTGAGACTCCTGAGCAGTACCCTCATCTCAAGTTCATGAAGGCAGATTATATCAAACACTTGTGTGAGGAGTACAACCTAGATGTGGGGGAATTAAAAACTAAAGAAGAAAGAGTGAAAGCCCTTCAGACTGTGCCTAATTTGTGTGATGTTACCTCCAAAGTCTCTAAGGAGACTGCCAGTAAGTCAAAGTTTTATGAGGTGCGAGGTTTTCACTCTTTGGGTACAGATGATGAGGAACAAGAGTGCTTATGATAGGAAACGGAGTGAGGTAAAGGTCAAAGAGGGAGATAAAGTACAGTATTGCTCAAGTCGCATCCTCTGTCAAACATGGCCAAGGGGTTCTCAGCCAAATTGGCTCCAAAATGGAGGGGCCCTTATATTATAACTGCTAGACTTTCACCTGTGACCTTTGAGTTGGAAGATATGGAACAGAAAGAAAAAAGGATTGCCCATGCTGATCAGGTGAAGGTACTGGTACGCTAGCTGTTGTTGTTATGTGTTTTGGGGTCCTTGTACTGGGGAGTTTCTTAAGTGGGGGGGGTGTAGGGATAAGAGTATTACACAGCTGGGTATGTATGTACCTTGGGGATTAGAGGGGATCTCATCATGTGTGAATTCTATAGGTGTATTGTGTTTATGTATTGTGTGTGTTACTGCTGTGTTGGACTGCTTGTTATTGCTGTATGTACAATTGTGTAAGGCTTAACCTGGCAGCTGTACATTTCTATAGCTGGCCATGCACCACTAAGTATTCTATTATTGCACTTGTTCTAGCTATGCACAAAGCTATAGCTCTCTCATAAGAGAAGGGAATAAAGATTCAGTCTACTACAGAGCACAGGCGTGTCCAGATCTCCTGTTTGAGTTGCTTGTCTCTCTTCCACCCACTCTCTTGGTCTCTACAAGTTGATGGAATCTTCATATGACAAAAGTACCACTGAAATCATATTCCATTTCATTACTTTTTGCCTCCCAAAAAGATGTTTTCTGCTAAAAATAAAAGGGGAGGAAAACACCCGGCATTTTTGAGTGGCAGAAATTAGCCAGGGTGGAAACTAACTGTAACTGCCTGCAACAGGGGTCCGTTTCTAGTTTCTGCCATTGGTAATTTCCGCCCGTTACTTTCTGCCCCCCAAAAATCTTAGGGCAGAAAGTAATGTTTGAATTACAATACATGTGTTAAAAATAACTTTTAACTTCAAATTTCAAATCCAAGTACAAGACAATGAAATTTGTGGATAGACCTAGGCCTACTGTATAACGTTTTCAGTATCTTCAACAAAAAGAATGAATTGTATGACCTTTTTTCTAAACGGCAAGTCTAGTCACAGACTCGTATATTTTTATGTACAAGTACAGTACTCCACTTGTCTATAGGTAGGCTTATGCTGAATGTGTGAACAATTGTTCACAGCACTGAATACCGTATACCTGTAGGTAAGTATGTATTTGTATACTAAAGACCCCGAAGTTGGCTCACTGTCACAAATCTCTCGCTATAACCGTAATAACGTTACTTTAACAAACCTAACTGTTTTGAACCCATCCAGCATTTTATTTTTCACGATAATGAATTCATTTCAGGTAGGTGCATACAATAATATGATCAGTCTTAAAGATTTTTCTAATTACATCCTAACGTTTCGTGTATATTCCACAACTGAAAACATACTCCACCAAAACAATGAAAATTACCTTGCTATGGTGTACACTGCCCTGAAGTACTACTCCATACAATGCAGTAAGTTACGTATGGTGTGCTGAGGGCACAACCTATGTTATTTGGTTATTTTGCTTTGTTAGTGACTTGACCAAACTTTCTGTCTTTCTTAGGCAGGTTAAGTCAACAAGTGAAACAAGTTTTGCACTGTACTGTATGACAGACTAAAAAACGCCGCTCCGACAGAGCAGGTTCAGTTGCCTAACTACGTCCGTAGTTCCCTATTGATAGGCGGCAAGGACTAGCTTGCTACGTAGGTATCTGTACGTAACTGTACAAAGTCAGAGAAAATAGCCGCACACTGAGCATATGGCAAACACGCCACTATCGGGGGCTATTTATGACTAACATCCATAAAAATTTTGACTCAAGTTAAGCTTTCTCTCACTTACATATTTCTGGATCGGGGTATAGGAACTATGGGTAGCAATTTATCCATCAGTAACATCACATTTTGAAAATGGAAACAGGAAAGGATTTGGATTTATCTCATTGTGTATATTAGCTTTACAAAAATTACGACTGCCATTCATAGGCCCACCACTATACAGTATACTGAAGTCTACAGTGAGAATGTTGCTTGGAAAGACGTCAACATGACAGTAACAGGTGTCGCATTGAATAGTAGAAGACATCAGTGAAGCTTGAAACTTTAAGGAAAAGTTGATGCAATCATCATTTGACAAAAGTACCACTGATATCACATTCCAATCCATTAGAGTACTTTCTGCCTCCCAAAAAGATGTTTTCTGCTAAAAATGAAAGAGGCAGAAAACATCGTTTTTGAGGGGCTGAAAGTAGTGAGGACGGAAAACCCCTGCAACACAGGTAATCCGAGCCCTATACTGAATGTGGTATAGGCCTATATAAAAAGGAGAAGGTAGGTCACATCGCCTAACACCAACGCAGTACTTCACAAAAAAACCCCAGTAAATGCAGGGATGATTTAGTCCTTACTAGGGCCCTCATCGGTCACACTTACAGTACCTTACCCATGCCTTTTTACTTCACGGAGATGAAAGACGGTATTGTATACCCTGTGACTGTGCTCTCACCGCCAGGCACATTCTCTTTGACTGTTATGAATACTATTTGCCAGAAATACTACACCGCACCAGACCTTAAAACATTGTTTGAACAAACCAATTTCTCCCATATTCTTGGCTTTCTGGAGGAAAGGGAGAAATTTCTGACATGACTCCTGCCTTGCTATCCTTTTAGTAGGAATTGACCACCCGTTCTTTTTTACCTTTTCTTTTTATGTAGTTTTACCCCAACATTGTTACTATGTCTAACTTGATGATACTATATAACACATTTGTATTGGTGTGTCGTGAAACCCCATCAACTGTACTGTAACTAACTACACGTAACTACAGTACTTCACAAAAAACTCTTAATGATTTCTCACCTTATACTACAGTACATTTAACTCTTCAAATCACTCGAGAACATTCCTTCATCTTTCTCTGATGAAATCAAACAAACTTTAAGTTGTCTCAAACAAAAATCCTCACATCAAATGTTATGCAAAATATCTTCTCCTCCTATTACAGTAGGTGTTAACTCCCGACTAGATCACTCCTCTCCAATTCATGATGTCACATTACAGTATGTATTGGGAATTGACCTGAAAATACAGTTCTACCATGTTATATGAACACTTGGAACCCAGAACCATATCTTTTTTATTGGAAACAATGTTTCACCAACCCTCATATCAGGACCCATACCATGCCCAATGAGATCTTACCAAGTCCAAGTAGTACTGTAAAAGAAATATTGAAAATTGATGGATTGATTTATAAACGTACAGTGTAAATTGTTACATTTCATATACCATAAAGTTCTACTACTGTAAGTAGTGTAATCAATTGCCAGTTCATCTATACGTACCTGTGCATTTTGGGATATTAATGATGTAGTGCTACTTTGCCCCACAGTTGTACTGCATCTTGTTTGGTTGTGAAGATATGGGTCCTTGAATGTGGTGGTTTGAGATGGTCACCTGGGGACCAATTGCTGAATTGGTATGGAATGACCCAAATATACTGTACATGTTATATGAAGGCTTACTGTAAATTAAGTACAGTATACACAACAGTTACATAATTACTAAATAATTTTTAAAAAAGGTTTCATGAAACAAAATTAAAATTAATGCACAAGTTTCCAAAAGTCTGTGCTTCTTATGGATGTGCGACATTTACAGTAGTTGTAAGTCAAAATCTGCCAGTGGTGCGTTACATTTTTCTTCTAAGGCAAGTCTGAATCCACAAATGGTGTGCCATGCAAGGGACTCATGGGTGCATCATGCATGTTACAGTACTTTAATGTAGGGATTGGACTAATGCTCGATCACGTTTTTTGAGGCGCAATTGCGTATTTTGGATTCAATGGCTTTTTTTTTTTTTAAATCTGTTATTACCAAAGGGTCAATTTTTTCACCCCATTTCCCCAGAAAACAAAAATATTTAGGCCCAAGATATAGAAAATCCAACCTAACTATAACTGTGTGTGTAACTGAGTTTAAAATTTAAGAATTTTAGGAACATTCAGTACTGTATGTAGTTCTTGCTGGAAATATTGCTACCGTAGGTACAGTAGCAACCAAAAGTCCATGACGGTACTGAATTTTTGGTGGTTACCTACTGTAGAAAAATTTTAAATTCAAATTTGCAAAAATGATATTACAGTATACATACAGTACAGTACTCACAAATGCGCAATGAAACCTCTCCTACAGTAATCACAATACTCAATTGCTGTTGTTGCTATTTTTGTGCACATGGTAGAGTTTGCAAACATCAAATTCATACTGTACAGTATGTCACCATGTACAGTATCATTCCATGCTGAAAGGGATTTCCAATACATCTCGCATGGTGTTCTAGCCATGAAAACAAATACTGTACAAGAACATCCAAAACTGTCAAGACAGTCCAGAATGTTCAATGTGCTCTTCACACATTTGATTTTTTTGTCTGATAGGCCTAATCAGCAATTGCAGTTTTCAGTGCTCTGAAACCTACACAGTTCTATACTGTATCACCAACAGACTGTACAGTAGCTAAGGTACAAGTTGTAATTGTGAGGTAAAAGCTAAAAATTGCTCAAATTTTGAAGATTAACAGTTCACTACAGTACCCACTGTAAAAATAGCACGTACTGAAATTCTGAAAATATACTGTTCAACAAGAATAATAGCTCTACTGTAAGGTAGTGTACCAATTTTCCATACATATAATGAAAGTACTGTATCAGAGAAGTGAAATTAAAATAAAATGAATGACACATGTCTTTTATTTAAGTTTTAAAATTAGTACTGAAGGCAACCAATTTGGACATTTTCATTTGAACAAATTAAAAGAGCATTTGGTGTTAAAGTTTGTCTTGAGAGATTCAAGTTCATTTCCTGTAAGGGGGGGTTTCCCCGTAAGAAGGAAGGCCTGCGAGACCGAAGGTCCACAAGGTCGAAATTGCATTGAAGGAATTGGACAAAGCTGTAAAGTTCTGGTTTGGTGTGTGATCATATTCTCCTTACGGTCCACAAGATCGAAGGTCCGCAAGACTGAAAGTGAATTAAGATCCGCAAGACGAGAGCCTGTGAGACCCAAGGCCTGCGAGACCGAAAGTGAATTGGGTGCAGGCTTTGACAAATCCCCCGCCCAACAGTCCGGGACAAGTAAAAAATTACTCGGACTGTAAGTGAACTGCTCAATATTATAGCCCGCTGTGCAAGCAGCACAGAAGTCTTCTTCACACAGGAATTCAATGGCTAGTTACTGTATTAGATATGGACTCAGTGCATATTCATGCGGACAAGTAGACTTTGGGAATCTCTAGCCCGATGGACAAGTAATAAGAAATGGATTTATCGAAGCCTGATTGGGTGTGCAAAAGGTTAAGGGTCAGGGGTTAGGGTTAGACCTAGAATTGTTTGATTGTGTGGGGCCTTTCTTGAACTTGTGACCTATTTTTCTGAATTTATGGGAAATTTTCTGTTTTTTTAACTTATGGGACTTTTGAAATGAACTTATGGGAAACCGCCGTAGTAAACCTATGGTACTTTAAATGAACTTATGGGACTGCAGAAAATAAAAATTCATAAATAAATATGTTCCAACGTCACTTGCTTTTGGTCAACACGTGTCCTGAGCCCAAAGTTTGCTGTCTCAAAATTTTGGTCTCGGGGACCTTAATTCACTTTGGGTCTGGTGGACCTTCGGCCTCCCGGACCTTCCGTCTCCCGGGCGGTAACCTACTGTAGGTACTGTACATGTGTATGCAGCACAGGTACTGTACAGTGGGGACAGCATACAGTATACAGTAATTGCACAGAACAGAAGTGTATATACTGTAGTACAGTACTGTTTATTCCATTTTCAGAGCAGTCCCATACCCCCTCCCTCGGTTTGTTTTCTAAATTTTAAGGCCTTAGGCTGGTACGTACAGTAGGCCTACATATTACAATTGTGAGACTGAATAACTGTGCAGTATGCAGTCTTATTAGTCACTGGTACTTACACAGTATTGTAGTCACAAGGTACTGTAACTAAGTGTACTGTGAAGTGACCTGAGTGTAGTCCACAATAGTAAAGCAACAGTTACTGTACAAAAGTATGAACATGGTTTTGTCAATGGCAACTCCCTGGTTTTGTACTGTATGTACTTCCATGGTAGGAGAGATGGGCCTGGAGTTCACTTTACACAATTCCTTGGTGGCACAATAGCACCCTTTGTGTAATGACAGCTCTCACAGTTTCAAATTTCCCTGTACTTATGTGTCACCATGACAACCCAACCAGTGTGATCTTCAAGCAGCTACAGTAATTCAGGAAGTCTTGGCTTTTATTGTTTCTAGTCTGTAGGACTTGTCCAGTGTGAGTGTACTTTAGAGCAAAATACATGAACTGTTGCAGTAAAAAGAAGTAGTGTAAACTGTATACTACAGTCCTGTGCATTAACTCTTCCATGGTAAAGCATTTTGCCTAAAACTGAAATCAGCCCTGATTATGCTATAGTATGCTTCATTGCTTGAGTATACCAGTATGGATGGAAGGGAGATGTACAGTACTGTGTTGGTCTACTACTGTTTGCCATACTGTAGAGACATGCAAAACCAGCAATTTCTGTAAACTTTCATAGGAGATGTTGTGTACAGACCTGTGTACTGTACTGTATGATGTTTGTCGTATATTTTATTCCTGTCATGTGTTAACTGTACATCTGGGAACATCTTTTCACAAAAAGACAAACAAAGGCAATTTAGTACAGTAAACCATGATATACACTGTTGGCAAATACATATAATATTGAAGAAAGTACTCCCCCCCGCCATCATACAGTATTCAGCACACTACTTATTTACAGTTTATTAACCCTTTGGCACCCGACTTTAATCTGAAAAAGTGGGCGTACTGTACATAGCACATCCCTCATGGTCTCCTTTAGGCTATTGAACATGTGACCTTAAAGAATTGTCTCTCAGGTTATTGTGGCCAAATTTTGGGGTAGCTACTCGCAGTTTCAAGCTCCGCATGAAACAGTGAAGGCTTGTGACAGCCGCGCTCTCCGTCTCTATCAGAATCGACCTGTAAGGGCAAGAGAGGGGTAAAGTTATAAAAGAAAACAGTGGTTAAACAAAAATATATCACTTTTTTCAGTTTTTTTGGGTGGGGAGGGGGGAGTAATTTCCATTTCTCACTTTGAGGTCTTCCTTCTTGCATTTTAGAACATAAAGTAGTCCTGTGCAGTGTTGTGGTATTTACCATACAATGTACATGATCATGACTGCTGTATTGGTTAACAGATCTGGGCAAACTTTGTTGTACAGTATGTATAGAAATTATATAGCTGGATGAGGTTTTACTACTGAAGGTCTGTTGAACTTTCATTACAGCCTTTACATGCTAGTCTAGTCTCTTTTGTAACATTGTTTTTATCAAAATGCTTAAGGACTGTGTTTCTGCAGGAAACATTTCGCCAAAACAAATGTTGATTGTCAGGTTTTTACCAAAGAAACTGAGTTACTGTACAGTAAGTGATCTTCACCCTGTACAGGTACATACAAAAGTTGACTGTTAAGATATACAGTATCATATGCTAGTCATAACCTTGTTTAACCATTTAGTAGTTGCTCTACTGTTTATTCTGCCAATTTCTGCCATGTATCACTGCACCTTTTTCTTTTTCTTTTGTATTACTGTATACTGAAGGACCAAACTTGATTGCTGACCACTGCAGTGTACTCACAGGACACATCCAGGAGTAAGTTCCACCAGTACTTACTGTAACTGTATGCTAGAAGTCCAAGTCCAGTTAAAAGACCAACCTTACTTGTACTGTATGTACACATGGATTCTTGACAGGTACAGTATTTGTACACCCTGACCCACCATTGTTTTGCTTTTAAAGAAACTGCAGAACTGTACAGGTACAGTAGGCTTCTGTATAATACAGAACTGCACTTTAACAGGCGCAATGGGAGTCCTCTGCATATTTAATTAAAAAATCATTTAATCATACATAAGCAGTAGTACTGCACATGGAAATTTAATTTATACACTGTAATAAGTGCCTACTCCATACACAGACTCGATTAGAACACTTTTGAAAATGAACTGTAGATAAAAGGCTATTGATGGATGCAATAAGACTTTGCACACTGCAGTTGCACAACCTTTCAATGCACAAATATTATGTTACACTTTACGTAGAACGGCCTTCTCAAACCCACGGTACTGTACATGTACCATTGTGTATTAAACAGCGTTGCATTGCCAAAGGCTTCCATACATTGAACATGTCTAACACATCGGAGGGTGGTCATTCATGAGGCTTACAAAAGCTCCTGTACAAAACAACCAATCAACGTTGTGTTGCTAGCTGTGCCCACTGCTTCCAAGCTACAAAAGTAAAGGAAACACAGGACTAGCGGCCTCGTGGGTTCCTTAATTCCGTACGTTGCGTCGTTGTGACCAATATCCAAACTACCGTGAGTAAAGTACAGTCGTATGTGCATGCTATGCAGGCTAGGCACTGTTTACACGAAGGGCTAGCCGGCCTACATTATGCAGAGTCGGGCCGCAAGAAAAGTAATTCTGTTTCGATTGTAGTCGGGCTGGTGTGAGCGAAATTAATCTCAAGTTTTTGTGATTATGTTTGCGTTGGTTTTAATGAAGTCCGTATGTTCTGGTAATGCTTTACAATTTATAACAATTTAAACTAGGAGCACAACTTTTCAAACTGGGCGGATAACTTTTCAAACTGGGCGGATAACTTTCAAACTGGGCGCTGAGAAGCGATATTAAATTCAAACCGGGCGCACCGCCTGGTTAAAATGGGCTGGCTAGAACCCTGAACCCAGATTTACAAGTATTTATGAATTTCTGATTAAAACTAATGTAAGGTTATTAATGACCTCTCAGCATTTCTGTGTAATGCATGGTGCATGATGACATTTTCCTCACCCCCACCCCTTCCCTTGTCCAGTGCTCTCTTTCATGGTGTGTCTGCTCATGCTACAGTAATAGGGGCCTATGTCCTATGTACCCTACAACAATCTTTTTGGTTCCTTGTGTTAGCAAAAGGAACCTATGTAGTCAGGTTGGCGTGTGTGTGTGTGTATGTGTGTGTGTGTGTCTGTGTGTCTGTGACGGTAGCTTGGGTATGCTGTAACTCAACAAGGGAAAGTTGGATTAAATTGAAACTTGGTATATAGAAGTGTCATAGTTTGAAGGTGTGCCCTATCGTTTTTGGTGGAGGTCAAAGGTCATTTGGGGTCACCAGAGGTCAAAAACTTAAAACCTTCTCAACATGATATTTCAAGGTAGGAAACTCGGATAGATGTCATACATGCTGTGTGGGTGTGTTATTGTGTAAGGATGAAATCTGATATGTTTGGTGAAGGTCAAGGGGTCATCTGGGGTCACCAGGGGTCAAACACTGAAAAACGTTTTAACACAGTATTTTAAGGTAAAAAGGACAGATTTCAAATCAATCTGTGTTTGGTTAAGGTTAAAGGTCATCAAGGTCATTGGAGGTCAACCACTGGAAATGTTATTTAGAAAATGTTGTTAGCTAGATAAAGATAGGTTCAATAAATTTTTTATCTAACCTGGTTTTGCATGCTTACACACTCAAACACCTTAGAAATTTGGCCTTTACATTCGTTCAGTAATGATTACTTCGTGTTGTACACAGATTTTGGATCATTCAAAGTTGTAAGAGGGCAATAACTGAAATCTGTAGATTTCAATGAGCACAGATCACACTGCATTAAACTGGTCTCTCTGCCAGTGGAAGTAATGCATGGATTATACAGTATGTCTCTTTAATACTGCTGTGCTCTGTGGGGTAACCTAATCCTCATTCTATTATCACACCTCATTAATCACTTGCTTTCTGCTTAACTGCTGAATAAACCCTGTTTTCTGTGTAGAGATAGCAAACAGGACAAATGGTAGATTGTTTTAAAGTAATAAGCAAGTTTTATTTGAGAGCAGGTAAAAATAACTTATGAGAGTAGTACAAGGGGGTGTTTTTCTCTCTCTAACCACATTGTGTATTGTTTATTGGTGATAATATCAAGTTTGATTACAAGCATAAATACATATGGAAATGAGGAAATGTTTTTGAAGGATCACCAAGCATTATAAGTTGAATGTAAGTAAGGTCACAAAAATTTAATCATTGATATCATGTAATATAAGTACTAAAATACCCCTTGTGAAGATGTAACAAACATTGAGTATGAGCTTTCCTTTCGCTCTATTTCGAAGACTGGCTGTGTACTAGTTCTTATAATATCCAGCAAGGAACCACAGTGCCCATTGGGCTCTTGTTTTTCTTTTCTTTCAAGTCTCCATTTGACCCATCGCTACCTCTTTCAAAATTTTGCTCTTCCTAAATTTAGCCAACTATATCCTTCTGACTCAACTTTATTTAATTTGCAGATATATTTGACTGGTAGCAGATTTGCAAGGAGAGTAACATGCCGTAACACACACATGCATTCCAACTAACCAGCTCTAAATGCATCATCCTGTGGCAGCTTGCTGTGGAGGAGTACTCAAGCTGATCTACACTGTACTTTCTTTTGCATCAATGAAACAATGGTGTGGACTATTTGATCCTGGGCCAAGTAGATGAGGTCACACTTTAGGAAATGAGCCATGCATGCAGTCTTTTTAAATGTAAGTCTGTAAGTCTGCAAGTTTTTTATATCTGCAAGTCAGAGTAATTTAAAGTTGTTTAAGAGTGTGTGCCTGTAAAAGTGTACCAATTTTTTTTGGGGGGGGGGGGGGGGGGAGGTTGGGATACATTGGTCCTCAGATCAACTTCTAAAAAATTACAAAGAAACATCATCATACCAAAGTTCCAAAATCAAATTATTAGGTCAGCAGCATTTTGGGGGTAGCTGCAAAAAAACACTGAAATTTAATGTGCACAAAAAGTCAAATTTGTGGTTTGCATTATCCCCATAGGTGTAATGTTGTGTGCCAGTCACATCCCAACAAAAAGAAAACATATTTTGAAACCTCCAATGTGATACATAGCATAAATAAAAAAAAATTGGTGGGATCTGGTTGCTTTAAATTGACATAAGTATGTGACGAACAGCGCCCTCGTGATGTTTTCAAGACCTCATAACTTGATGCCCCAACAAGATCATGTGGACTAAACAACTTTATACGATAGAACTCAAAGCCCCTAATCAATTTCAAGTGAAAAACTGATCGAATCTCATTGGCACATGTATGGAGAAAAATGAGCTCAAAAGACAAAGTCCCCTGGAAATAGTGCATGCTGTGCTATACAGTAGTCTATGAAAGGCATTTCCAGGCCAAGTTGTGACCTTTGACCCTGGATATTGTTCAGTGCCAAGTAAGTCCCACTCTGATTTTACATGGAATGTGTAGAAAAGTGCAAAACAGCCTCCCTCTTGGATGCGATTATTAAAGGTGTTGCAGCTGTTCCCTCGGTCACTACTTTCATGCTTAAGTTTCAAATTCCCTCTTTGGCAGACAGTACAGTAGCTGTGTATCATTACTACAATGTGTCAATATATTCTCATTAAAGTTTTTACATCAGTATAGGACTGAAATATGACCATTTCTAACAAGAAATAATCTTCCATTTGTCAAAATATATTACAGTGTTTCATATTCTTTTTTCCTTAACTGACACTTAAATTTTCAGATACCAAGCATTCTCAACTGAGGTCTACACTTCCCCAGCAAGCCAAGGAAAGTAACCCACATGGAAAACTGCATCATTTCCAGACAAAAAGAAGCAGTGGCAGTTCCTTCAGTCAGAGAGTACAGGTACAGTGTTATTTTCACCAAACTGTTTCTGAAAAGAGATCTGCAGTTGCTTGTACTTCATTACTGTAGGTCAGAAATGTAAAGAGATGCATTTTAACTGATTTTTTTGTTCTCATCAAAAGATGCCAGTTCCTGTACTTGTGCAATCTTACTATCAAATTTTACATCTAAATGTAAGACAAAACAAAACGAAGTATTTTCTCTTGAAAATTACAGAATATTAAAGTTGAAGATCATACGTACCTATAATTGTCAGAAAGGTGTTTGTGTTGACATGGATATATGGTTTTCTCACAAAACAAAGTGGACCATATTAGTCTGCTTTTGTAATGAATTTCAGGAAAAAACACAGGATTATCTGATGTTAATAGTAAGTCATGAATTGTTTGGTTACCTAAAAAGTGACAAATACAGTGGCAAGCATTTCTGTTGCAATGGTTTTAAGGTACATACTGTAACATGTTCGGTCCATTGTTCATAACTCAAAATATTGAAAGTTGGGTTATTTCTTTTGAGGAGAAAGGGACAGAATTGTACAGTAAGTGCTACAGTAGACGCAAAATGAGACTTTTATTTAGTCATTGCAAACTGTACATGTACAGTAGCAAACATAAAAAGTTGCATCATTTTTCATATTTTTTGTGAAGCAGGGCTGACTGCGACCATCTGGAGGTTTTGGAAAGACAAAATTTTTTTGTACAGTCTGAGCCAACCCAGAGACCAGTGGTGCTGGGCTTGGATGTATAGACTGGCTGGTACCCCATATTATTTCCATTCTGCTACAAACTAACCTGGTCCCCTCCCTTCTGGCAAAACCTGGATCTGCCACATGATACAGTACATGAGAAACTGTAGGACAAAATGAAAGTAACCCCAGCAATCAACGCTGTCAAACTCAACTGTTCATATTAGTACAGTATGTTTAACACTGTAGGAATAGTCCTTTCTCTCTTTACAGTGTTAATGTGTTTTAAAGAAGTGAAGCTCTTCAGAGGCCTTATGCATTATATCATTTTTAAGTGGCTGGTCTTAGAAGTTAGGGTCTGTATATTTTTGTAATGTAGATACTGTAAGTACTACTGTACAGTGGCCTCACTACTTCATGAGGGTAATGTTGTACAGTGCCAAGTAGTGCACACCCTCAAAGAAGTAGTTCTTTTAACTCTGGCTTAGACCAAATGTTGTCAGGATAACCTGTCAATTGGGTAATGAAAGTCCATGAATATGTAAAAGAACTTGTCAAAGTGTGAATGTTGAAAATTTGAGTAATATGGAGAGTGACTTAGACTGTTTAAAAACTGCTGTCAAATGGCCATGGTTTTCCGTTATGGTGAGGAGGCTAAGGCTCCACGGGTGTACTTGTACCCTACGAAAACTTTAAGTCCTTCAAAATCTAAATACAGTAGTCTTGGTATGGAAATTTTGTAGTACCATGATGGGCAAACTTGTCAGCATTCAAGTGATGAGTGTCTCTTAAGTAAGTTCTGTGAACTTTAACAAGGCTGCAGGGGCCACATAAAGGACTTACTGTAATTTTGTGTGTTCATCAATTGTGAAATTACTGGGGGTGTGAAACCTTTAGAGAAAAGGTGGTTTTCTTTATCTTTGATGTACAGTAAAGAGACCAAATGAAGACTTAAATGATTTTCATAGTGTCTTCATCATGATTCACGAGGGAGATGTCGCCAAATTTCAAGCTGAAGCAAATGTTAGGTAAAAAATTTGCACACTTTTTGTTAAAAAGCAGTACCCTGATTGAGATTGTGAGGAAGATGGAATCAATGTAGTCTACTGTATTTTGTCAAGTTTTTTTGAGAGCAAGTATGAATAATTACGTACAAGTAGTTGACTGTTGCAACTTGCAACATTTGGTCATTTTGCACAGCCATTGTTCACCAGGTCTGGCCAGCACCCTTTTGTAGGTTAACAGTATACAGTAGCTGGTTTGGCCAACACCTACTGTACTGTACTTTGTGATTAACATTTAACGTGCAGGTAAGTATGTGATATTTTTGTTAGGATTCGGTGTTGTAATTTGACATTTTCAAGTCCAGAGCAATGACCTACAGTTGTCTGATGTAGCAGCTTGTTTCTACCAGTCATACATGTAGCAAGGGCAAAGGAGGGCTAAAAACAAGAAGCACTCTTGGTTAGACTACATGTGTTGTGTACATTCATTACTCTGTAGTTTGTATGCAGTATGTATGAGGGAGAATGCAGTTGCCTAATTAGGGGATAAATGCGAGGGTGTCCGGTCTTAAATGTGATTTAAGACCGACGATGACGTCAACAAAGAGGCTGAGTGGACGGAGGCGACAGCCTCTGTGATGACGGCATCGGAGGTCTTAAATCACATTTAAGACCGGGGCACCCTGCTTTTATCCCCATTCATAAATAAAAAAAAAAAGGAAAAATGGGTGAAAAACATGAAAAAATTCTAAAAATTGGTCAAATTTTAGAGATCAAGTTTAAATTCTCCTCAGTTTTTTACCCCCATTGTGACGAATGGATATCTTGAACTTGAATTGATGCTAGCAAGACGAACCTTCTGAACTGCATGTCGCGACCGATACGCTCAGTATCGTCTTTAATTTGCTTCATTTTCGAGATCTATATCGGCTATTTTACAAGCAAATGTTGTAAACAGAAAAACACTGATCACGGTATGGCATCATTTTGGAGATGAGGTTGAGCGAAAAGTCAAGGAAAGTTACTAACTTGTCGTTATCTGTGTTTACAGTTGTGCGAAGAGCTAACGTTACATACTATATGTGCAGTTCTAGTAAGAGAGAGTGACTGTGCTGTGTGTGGTTAGCAGATCATACTGCAGGAAGGACATGCAGACGTAGCCTAGTTGATGTTATGGGTCAAACACGGTGATATAAATTCTTTGTAAGAGATGGAAGCAGTTTTAAAATGCACTTAAGCCTTTAAAAACTGAGGTTACAGGTAAAATATAGCAGGCTTCCTTAGGGAATTGCCACTCAGGCTACTGAACTTGACGATTACTTTGCTAGCCTGTGTGCCTAACGAGTAATGTTACTGTTGTTTGATGTTTATACAGTCTTGGCGGAATTAGTAACCCCAGCACTGTTACTGTGCCAATGCCTGTGTATATTGTCGCAAACGTTAGACACTTAAGTAACTATAGTTATAGGCTTAGTGCTTGAAGTCAGATTTTATTAGACCTCTCCAAATTTAGGACTGGATTAACACGTTAACAACAGTGTCAGTCATCACAGCTCAGTGCAGTTCTAGCCTTGGGCCTAGGCCTATAAAACAGAATGTGTGTGTGATCAAATATCCATTTGTGGGGAGCAATGGTTCCTAAGCCTTGGCTGACCTATGTCTATATGTCACTGCCAGTTATTATTTTTTGGAATGGTAACTCTGAAGACTAAGTTAGGGTATCAACTTGACACAGTGTCTCAGTGTTACTGTTTATCTTGCTAGTTACATGTACTTGGCTACCTGTATGACATTACAGTAGGCCTACATGTGCTGTGCAAACTATGAGGTGAATATGGCATGTTGCTATGGCAACCTAGCATGGGCTTAAAATATTGTACACATTAAGTATAGTGATCACATTCAATTCAAGTCTCCTTACTTCTTGGAAACCATTCGAGACCGGTTTCGAATGCCATTCGAGACTGGTCTTGAATGGTTTTCAGCCAATCAGAATGCAGGAAATAAATACAAGTATTTATGAATTTCTGATTAAAACTAATGTGAGGTTATTAATGACCTCTCAGCATTTCTGTGTAATGCATGGTGCATGATGACATTTTCCTCACCCCCACCCCTTCCCTTGTCCAGTGCTCTCTTTCGTGGTGTGTCTGCTCATGCTACAGTAATAGGGGCCTATGTCCTATGTACCCTACACCAATCTTTTTTTTCTTTTCTTTCAAGTCTTCATTTGACCCATCGCTACCTCTTTCAAAATTCTGCTCTTCCTAAATTTAGCCAACTATATCCTTCTGACTCAACTTTATTTAATTTGCAGATATATTTGACTGGTAGCAGATTTGCAAGGAGAGTAACATGCTGTAACATACACATGCATTCCAACTAACCAGCTCTAAATGCATCATCCTGTGGCAGCTTGCTGTGGAGGAGTACTCAAGCTGATCTACACTGTACTTTCTTTTGCATCAATGAAACAATGGTGTGGACTATTTGATCCTGGGCCAAGTAGATGAGGTCACACTTTAGGAAATGAGCCATGCATGCAGTCTTTTTAAATGTAAGTCTGTAAGTCTGCAAGTTTTTTATATCTGCAAGTCAGAGTAATTTAAAGTTGTTTAAGAGAGTGTGCCTGTAAAAGTGTACCAATTTTTTTTTTATTTTGGGGGGGGGGGGGGGAGGTTGGGATACATTGGTCCTCAGATCAACTTCTAAAAAATTACAAAGAAACATCATCATACCAAAGTTCCAAAATCAAATTATTAGGTCAGCAGCATTTTGGGGGTAGCTGCAAAAAAACACTGAAATTTAATGTGCACAAAAAGTCAAATTTGTGGTTTGCATTATCCCCATAGGTGTAATGTTGTGTGCCAGTCACATCCCAACAAAAAGAAAACATATTTTGAAACCTCCAATGTGATACATAGCATAAATAAAAAAAAATTGGTGGGATCTGGTTGCTTTAAATTGACATAAGTATGTGACGAACAGCGCCCTCGTGATGTTTTCAAGACCTCATAACTTGATGCCCCAACAAGATCATGTGGACTAAACAACTTTATACGATAGAACTCAAAGCCCCTAATCAATTTCAAGTGAAAAACTGATCGGATCTCATTGGCACATGTATGGAGAAAAATGAGCTCAAAAGACAAAGTCCCCAGGAAATAGTGCATGCTGTGCTATACAGTAGTCTATGAAAGGCATTTCCAGGCCAAGTTGTGACCTTTGACCCCGGATATTGTTCAGTGCCAAGTAAGTCCCACTCTGTTTTTACATGGAATGTGTAGAAAAGTGCCCAAATAACCATGAACTACTTAGAGTTGGCAGCTGGCATGACCTTTGACCATTCCTAAGTTCATGCGCCAGCTTGGTCCCATTATTTTTCCAACTGATTTCTTCTAACAAACATCCAAATAAGCCAACCATGAAAAAAATTAAATGGGATCTTGATGGAGCAGGTGTATATTTGAACAAGAAAATGGCACAATATGCTGTTTTGTGTGTACTTCCAGGGTATAAAAATGTTTGAAATATCGATACTCTGAGAATTTTCAAAAGATTTTTTCTCTACCAATTGCAGAGATCCCATGCTTTTTTCATCATTTATTAGGAAAGGGCAGACTGCACAGGCAGCCTTGAAAATCTGGAAAGTACTTGGATTTCATTTTTGTTTTTCAAGGCCTTGAAAGTTCTTGAATTTTTACAAAAGTCCTTGAAAACACTGTGAAGAGTGCTTGAAAATTGTTCAATAAACATTCGATCGCAAAAACCTCAAATTCATTTCAGGAATCCTTTTTGATCAGATTTTTTGAAAATAGTACTGTTGAAAATCAATCGCGATCGTGAAATTGCACCAAAGATACATAAGTGGCCCGTGCGGGGCCACGCATTCCTCCATACTGTATGTATAGTAATGTGTCACTGTCAAGTGTTGACTAATGTGTTTATAGCATCGAACTTCGGGTGCTTGTCCACTGCAAGTAGCGTGTACAGCTCAAACTGAGAGCATATGCTATGTTAGTGCAGTGTCACTCTGGCTGATTGAAAAAGATCGAAACTGTAACAGTTAAGTTGCTCTCGCTTCTGATTCTGGTTGTAGCAAGGGATAAAAATTTCGCGGAAAAAAAGATGAAACACATTCGCCGTCACATTTGATTTTTTTTCAATATTGGCCGTATTGACAATGATTACAGTTGATCGATATAATTTTAGTTTGACTTGGTTCTGCGTATATCTGTGATGAATTTACCACCCGGCAATTGGTGGGTTTAGGCTAAGCATTGAATACTTGTTCTGACTTGTGTTAGTAAGCTCTGGCACGGTAGAAGTTTCATCCACTTCACATCGGAAAGATTGCACCATATCGGGATATATATTTCATTTGTGATAGTTGGAATAGTGTTTACCTACTGCTGAAGTGTTAATGCTGGATCAGACTGGGTTTGCATGGATTTTGGTCACGGTAATTTCACGTTAGGCTAGACTGAATATCGTAATGCTAGCATGATAGGCTATCGACAAATACGTAAGTGGATGGCAGATAGTCTTGTATACTGTACATCATTACTGTCACACTGTTACTAGGCCCAGATTGAAGGTTGCAAACCTGGGTAAATGTCGTTTCAATCTGTTATGGTTGAAACATCCAAAATACTGTAGTTGGCTTGAACAATGTACTGACAAAAGTAAAGCAAGGTGCAAAATTTGCATGAAGGAAATAGATGTTTCCAGTGTGGGGGAATCAGCATTGACAAGTCATCTGAAGGGGAAGAAGCATGCTGATAATTGGAAAGCTAGTGGAAGACAAATAGCAAACATTCGGGATTTCATGAAACCTAACCAAATGAAGTCCACTGCAGGTGCAGAGGCTGCTATTGGCAGTAGTACCGCTCACAGCTCAACTCTAGAAACCTTTGTTACTTGTGACCAGACACTGAAAGCTGAAATTTTGTGGTCTCTGAAGGTTATTGATGCACATTATTCATATCGTTCATGTGCTGGTAATGATAAACTGTTCCAGGAAATGTTTCCGGATAGTCACAGACTCTTAAGAAAAGGAGTCTGGTAATGAAGTCTAGCAGATGTAGTAAACATACACAGTGGCTCACAAGCCTTTGTGGGGTCAGTCATGGGGAAATTATTGGGGGTGTGATGAAGAAAGTAGGAACAGTTAGTAAGAGAGTAAAGTAGAATGATATTTTTTTCATCCCTGCACAGCACAGTCATGTCATGCAGGACATGTAGAACTTATCTTGACTCTTTTTATGCATTCCAGGTACATTATTCAAAATGGAAATACCAAGAATGATGTGAACAAGGCACAACAATGTACAGAACACAAGCACTCATTACTTTTACAGTAAACACTTTGCAATATACTCTTTGTGTGTTATACAGTAGCCTTGCAGTTACTGTTCAAAAAAATTAGTATTATCAGGTTGAATGCTTCAATTGGGTTTTTGGTGGGTTCAAATGGGGGTCAAACATGCAAGAATTAATCCAGTTTGCCTCAGGATTCAATTTTTGCTTGGGCTAAATGAATAAAATATAGATATGTCAATATACAACCTTTACCTTTCTTGAGCCAGCATTAGGTTGGGAGTGAGAAGTTGAACAGGTCTGAACTTCTGCACCAAAGATGACCAGTGAAAAACAGCAAAATGTTAGATTGATTTTTTTTTTTACAATAGCAACTTAATGTTTATTAATGATAATTGGTTAGCATTTCCTTCAGGATGTTCAGGGATTTGGGGTCCAAGTCTCCACGACCAAATGTTCCAGTTAAAGGGCCAAGTCCTTTCACTCCATGCTGTAACTCTTATATGGTTAACTGAACTTCTTTATTGGCTCAGCCCTTTGGCTGACAGCTCATTCAAGCAAAGCAGCGTACAGTAAGTAACAAAGCTTAACAAAAGTAACAAAGTAAACAAAGTAACAAAGCATAAGCTGTACTGATATTTTTTTGAAAGTGCACTTTGAACTTTACTATAAGTCTCAACCTGAAGCAATAAACTAAGATTGTCTCTGGGTAAGAATGAAATTAAGGCGAGGAGCAATCGATGTGTTGTTGAGAATTTTTTAATTTTAGAAATGTCTCTTTGCAAAGTGGTGGCACTCTTTGTCAAATCAGTCAACACAATTACGCTAGGTTACCACCAAAACACATCAGTAGGCCTACGGTACTTTTGCAGTAACGTAATAAAATTGTATTACGAGATTTGCCAAAATAATATTGTATAGCCTACAGATACTCACAAATTATGCACAATTATTAAAACCTCTCCTTAACACAATATTCAATCGTTGTTGCTGTAAATTTTGGTGCCGTACCAGGACAGTTTGCAAATGTCAACTTGTCAAATGTCACCAATGGTTGAACCCTGATGCTGTAAGTGATTTCCAATAAACAGTACTGTACTCTTTATATATCTCAGATGGCATTCTGGCCATGAAAAGAGACAGTCATGTCTAGAACTGTCAAGACAGCCCCTAATGTTCATTTGATGGGAAACTCTGACACAAGCCTGCATCTAACCTGCAAAGTGGGCATTCTTTATTGCTATTGAACGCCGTGTTACATGATGTTACTACACTTTTTACGCAGTGGCAAGGATATGCAGTACCCGTATTCCATACCTGATTCTGTAGGCCTGTATATACTGTAATATAGCAGGGCGAGCAGTTGAATGTGCTGTGAGATACTGTACGATTTACTGAATTTGTAGTTACTGTTCCTGTAAGCTGAATTATATGTTAATTTGTGTGGTTCTCTAACTAAGGATACTAAAGAGATTTGAAATGCAGGCTTTTCAATGGGCTGGTCAGCAGGTTTTGATATGCAAATGCAGGTCACTTGAGAGGAATGTGGTGTAAACTTGTCACCAGGGAAGATTTTTAAAGGCAGAGGCCTTCCTTCAAAGAGGTTGCTGACCCAGTGGGCAATTATACACATATTACAGTGCTATTGCAGAATATGAGAGACAGTCCCAAACAGATGTATATTTACCCTACAGTACTTTACTTTCCAATCAATTGTGTTGACTGCCTTTTACATTCACTGTCACCAACTTCCATCCCACACAGCTGGAGGGCACAATGAGAATGATCAAAAGGCTTTCTATAGAACAACTTTGGAAGGTTAACTGGAAGTTTGGGTCAAAGGTCCAAGATGTGGCTCAAGAGTCCATTTTGTTAAATTAAAAGTCAAAAGCTCAAAATTTTAGAACTTTTTGCATAAGTATTGGTTACACAGCTTCAAACTGGTATCTGCCTGTGAAAGTAATGTGTGGATCATATGTCTCTGACTGTCTTCAGTAAGGCAAATTTTTATTCTGTTGTCACATCCTACATAACTTATTTTCTGCTTGGTTAATTGCTGACCAAACCTTTCTTCTCTAAAAACACTGGGCAGGGCAGATTATGAACCCCTATGTCACTTCTTCTGGCCCTGGCAGTTGCTTTCAATGTATTTTGAAACAATGTAGTACAACTAAGTAGTCCTACAGTATCTTTTAGAATTTTTCAAGTGTAAGGTATTGCATGTATGGTTATCTCAGCACTTAATTTAATAGTAAATGTCACAATTAGAGTAGAATTAAAAGAGACAAATATTATGGTTCCTTCTATTTTGTAAAATAAAAAACTTCAAAGACATTACTCCCCTTGTTCATTTTAT
The DNA here is from genome assembly GCA_037179385.1 of Holothuria scabra. Taxonomy (NCBI): domain Eukaryota; kingdom Metazoa; phylum Echinodermata; class Holothuroidea; order Aspidochirotida; family Holothuriidae; genus Holothuria; species Holothuria scabra. The sequence goes on from CM074197.1 coordinate 17,307,244, forward strand.
TCAGTTAAACTGAGTTGACATTTTGTTGTAATGATGCTTGGTTCATGATGCTCAGTTATTTTATTTTGGATATTTTGTTTTGGTTCAAAGTCCTGTCAGAGCTCATGGACTGCATATCATAGAGAATCCGATAGAGTATCTGACTTGCTTAGAGCGCGTTTGAAGTTTACCCCTAGCCATGTCATTTCAAGGATTTAAAACAGGAAGTCATGAGTATTAGTAATATTTACATTTCAGAGTGCTAATCATTTGTTTGATGTTAAGAATTAGTGCAGGTCAATATCACTGATTACTAAGGTGTAATTATCTTATACTGTATTCCCTATTGTAGTTTTATTTCTTATTGTAACTTTCCAAGGGCAATACACACACTGAAGACAGCTTGGAACATTTTGGTGACATTCTTAAAAGGGTGAAAGAGTGTAATTGTGGTTATGTGTCAATTGAGGTCATATAAAATAGTACAGACAGCCCAGGGACTCTTTCAAGTTTGAAGGTGTGAGCTTCTGCACTGTTGGTGCTCTAGTTATGGCTACTTTCAGTAAAAGTTGACAAAGTACTCTAAGGGGACTGTATGGCAGTAAACAAGTGCAAAATAATACATGGCATCCAATATATGTCACCATTGCTAGTCGCTCTATTGGCAACATGTTTGGCTACATCCATTCATTGGAGAACTTGTGAAAAAGAAATTCAGATGTAATCTCCTGTGAAAAATTGCATTCAAATTCAGGAACAACTTAACTTAATTCTTTTTCATCTCTATTTGACAGGAACTGGCCTAACAAGTGCCCTCAGCGTTGAACAGAATGCTGTCCTTCTAAGTTATGAAGTGGCAGCATTCCCATTCATCAAAAAAAAAGAAAATATTGCAGCGCAACTCTAAGGAGATGCAGCAAAGTGAAGCAGTTTCTTTGAAAACAACAGAATGTGATGAGGAGTCTTTTGAAAAAGATGATGTTGTTGCTGATGGTGATGGACATGTAGAACTCCATGAGAGCCGTACCCATGAAGAGCTTGGAGAGAGTAGAGCAACTACTGGAGATGAGGACAATGGAGGTCATAATGAGGAAAGTATGGGAGACAACAGGGGACAATCAAAGGGTTCACTGGATAAATATATGAAAAAAACATAACTTATTTGGTTTCTCATATCTCTTCATGAGTTATGTACATTGTACTATCCATACCAGTTCTTTTAGTACATAGAGATACTCTTAAAAAAATATATAGTATGAAAGTAAATGCCCTTTATAATAAAATGTGCATTACTTGCAGAGAAATGTATTCAGCAACTCATTGAAAGTTACAGGGAAAAACACCCTTGATAGTAAAATGCATATTACTTGCAGAGAGATATAATAGAAATACTTTCTAAGAGTTACAGGGTAGAAAAGTGAATATGCTGGATTATAAATGCCTATGTATCATATATGGAAGAACTCCTTTAAAAATGCAGTGTACGGACAGAAATGCCCTGGGTAATAAAATCCACATAACTACTTTATCTTTATCTCTCTATGAGAAATATGTGTATTAAACAGCAAGAAAAATGAATTCTAACTGGACTCCCATCTTCATAGGACATTCTTGAGCAAAGATATAAAATGTTGAAACTTATTCACTTCAGTCAATCTAGTCCATTGTGTAATAATTTGTGACATTGAACAACTTAAATTACCTCCATTGTTCCCCTTTAAATGAAAAATGTTTTTAAGGCCTTGAACACTTCCTGTTTGTTTGCATAGTGTTTTGCACATAGAGGGCTTAGTTAATTACATCACCCCATATGGGTATGAGTGCTATCACACCTTGGTATAAGTTGCAGCAACTTTCAGAAAAATGAAGAAATCCAGAGATTGCAATTTGAGTAGTACAACAATGATATCACAAATTATGGAACATTTTACCATTGTAATTTCAACAAGTAAACTTAAGCACTTAGTATTTCAGTTCAAGAATGTCCTTTGAAGATGGAAATTGGACTGTTGGAATTCTTTTTTCAAGCTGTCTAATATATATTTTTGAAATTTTTGAATTGAGGTACACCTTAAATGGATCTTTTAATATCTCTCGATGCATTGAAGAGTCACTTCACATACCTCTCTTCAAGTAATGTGCATTTTATTATCCAGGACATTTACTTTTCTACCCTCTTACTTTTAAGGAGTGTTTCTATATCTCTTTGAAACTAATATGCACTTTATTAACCAGGGCATTTTGAAGAACCTTTTGCTATGTGCGAGTAATGTGCATATTATCATCCAGGACATTTACTTTTCTACCTTGAAAGTTTTAGGGAGTATTCTGTCAACATATCTCTCTGCAAATAATCTTTTCTACCCTGAAACTTTTAGGGAGTATTCCTTCAACATATCTCTCTGCAAGTAATATGCACTTTATTCATGTGCATGGTATCATTCAGGGCGTTTTCTTATCTGCCCTGTTACTTTTTGTAAGTTGTTCTATTTATCTCTTTGCAAGTAATGTGCACTTTATTATCAGGGCATTTTAAAGAGTGTATTGCTCTCAGAAAGTAATGTGCATTGTATCATCAAGGGCATTTACTTTTGTACCCTGTAACTTAAAGGGAGAATGTTTTAGGAGGTAACTGCTCTCTGAAAGAAATATGCATGGTACTGTATCATCCAGGGCATTTTCTTTTCTGCCTTGTTACTTTTGGGGAGTTGTTCTATTTATCTCTTTGCAAGTAATGTGCACTTTATAATCCAGGGCATTTTAAAGAGTGTATTGCTCTCAGAAAGTAATGTGCATTTTATCATCCAGGGCATTTACTTTTTTACCCTGTAACTTAAAGGGAGAATGTTTTAGGTGTTAACTGTTCTCTGAAAGAAATATGCATGGTACTGTATCATCCAGGGCATTTTCTTTTCTGCCTTGTTACTTTTGGGGAGTTGTTCTATTTATCTCTTTGCAAGTAATGTGCACTTTATAATCCAGGGCATTTTAAAGAGTGTATTGCTCTCAGAAAGTAATGTGCAGTTTGTCATCTAGGGCATTTACTTTTCTACCCTGTAATTAAAAGGGAGAATGTTTTAGGATTTAACTGCTCTCTGAGAGTAATATGCATTGTATCATCCAGGGCCTTTACTTTTCTACCCTAAAACTTTTAGGGAGTATTCCTTGAACATATCTCTCTGCAAGTAATATGCACTTTATTAGTATGCATTTTATCATCCAGGGTATTTACTTTTCTACCCTCTAACTTTCAGGGAGTATTCTTAACTTAACCCATGAAGTTTGGTGAAGTATTCTTTCAACATATCTCTCTGCAAGTAATATGCACTTTATTAAAATGCATTGTATCATCCACGGCATTTACTCTTTTCTACACTGTAATTTTTTGGGAGTAGTTCTATATGTTTCTCTGCAAGAAATATGCCCTTAATTATCCAGGGCATTTTTGAGGAGTTTATTGCTCTCAGAGGGTAATGTTCATTGTATCATCCACGGCGTTTACTTTTCTACCTTGTATCTTTAAGGGAGTATGCATTTTTTAAGGAATTTATGGCCCTCTGAGAATAATATGCATAGTATCATCCAGGGCATTTAGTTTTCTACCCTGTTACTTTTAGGGAGTATGCATTTTTTTGGCAGTTTATTGGTTTCTGCAAGTAAAATGAATGGTATCATCCAGGGCATTTAATTTTCTACCCTGTTACTTTTAGGGAGTGTGCATGTTTTTGGCAGTTTATTGGTTTCTGCAAGTAATGTGAATAGTATCATCCAGGGCATTTAATTTTCTACCCTGTTACTTTTAGGGAGTGTGCATTTTTTTGGCAGTTTATTGGTTTCTGCAAGTAATGTGAATGGTATCATCCAGGGCATTTAATTTTCTACCCTGTTACTTTTAGGGAGTGTGCATTTTTTTGGCAGTTTATTGGTTTCTGCAAGTAATGTGAATGGTATCATCCTGGGCATTTAATTTTCTACCCTGTAATTTTCAAGAATTCCCTATATTTTTCTCTGCAATTTATGTGCATTATATTATCCAGGGCATTTCTATTCTTGCCTTGCAACTTTTAGGGAATCTCAATATTTTTCTCTGGAAGTTTATGTGTATTTTATTATCCATAATTTTCTGTACAACTAATGTGCATTCCAACCCTGAAACTTTTAAGGAGTATCTTCATACTTTTCCTAAGATATGTCCATTCTACTGTCCAGGGCTTTTCTTTATCTACCCTGCAATTTTTGAGAATTATCTGTTCCAACCAAGTAACTTTTAAGGAGTATATATCCATATTTTCCTTTGCAAGTCATGTGCATTTTATTATCCAGGGCATGTCTGTTCCAACAGTGATACTTCTAAGGGGTATCGCCATATTTCCTTTGCAAGTAATGTGCATTTCATTATCAAGGTCACTTCTTTTTCTCCCCTGTAACTTTTGATGAGTATCTCTTTATTTCACCTTTCAAGTAATGTGCATTTTATTATCCAGCCCTGGCATTTTTGTCTTTACCCTCTAACTTTGAAAAGAACGGTTTAAAGGTCATATCAAGTTATAATATGTTAGATGAGTAGTTATTGATTTTAGGGAAATATTCATTGAAATCCATTGTGTGTTTCTCAAGAAATGAGCAAATAGAATCGTCTTTTCAACAGACAGTGAACTTCAAGCAAGCATGTATGGAATCATATCCCCACATTAATGGTCAGTCTCTTGTTTTTCTTTATTATCATTAAAGTGAATGTCAACTGAACAGTCTGAAAGAAACAAAGCATCCCCAGTCAATGTGAGGACGTGATATAATCCCAGCTGCCCTCAAACTCACTTTGGAAGACAAATCTAATAACTTCATCTGCTCATATCTCGAGATGTATATGGCAATTCTTTTTCCACCATGTAACTTTTGGGAAGTATTTATGTACCTGACCTGTAACTTTAGGGAATATTTATATATTTTTCTCTGTAAGTAATGTGCATTTTATTATCCAGGGCATGTACTTTTCTACCCTCTAACTTTCAGGGAGTATTCTTAGCTCAACCCATGAAGTTTGGTTACAACTAATGTAGTTCTGTGTGGTAAAATGTCTGTCACTCTCTTCAAAAGATTTCAATGTTTTAAACGACTTCATTGTGTGGAAAATATGTAGAGAGGATGATTGTTTATTGTTTACTAGTTGACTTGTTCAAAATGGATAAAGGCTCTGTTTGCAGATATTTGCTTATTCTCTCTGCAAGTGGTGCACATTTTATTATTTAGGGCATTTATTTTTCTAACCTGTAACGTTTGATGAGTCAGCATATATTTGCTTACTCCTGCTGCAAGTAAAGTGCATTTTATTATCCAGGGCATTTCTGTTCCTAACCTGAAACTTTAAAGGACCATTCGTCTCACTCCAAACTACAATTTTGGTAGGGGGGTACCGAAATTCTCAATTGGCTCAGCTCTTTGATGGACAGCAAATTCAGACAATACAAAGTTCTAAAGCTTGTATTACGCAGCATGAACTGTAGTGAAAGTGTTTTGATTAAATAAACACTGAGATTTTTTATACTCATCATGAAGCAATAAACTGAGATTGTGTCTGGATGATGATGAATTTCAGATAATTGTGGGAGGGGCTTAAGTAAGAAGGTTAGGAGAATTGGTACTCTTTGGGTGAGAGAATTGAGCCTTTAAAGGAGCATCGCTATATTTTTCTTTGCAAGTAGTGTGAGTTTTATTATCTGTTGCGTTTACTTTTCTATCTTGAAACATTTAGGGAGTATTTCTATACATCTCCATGCAACCAAGTCTTTTTTATCCCCTGTGACTTTAAGTAGAATCTCTATATATCTCTAGATGCAAGTAACGTCCATTTTCTACCCTGCATTTTTTTAAGTATGTCTACATTAAACTTTAAAATGAATAGAATGAACTTCTTCACCCTCTAATAGAGTGAAAAGTTTCAATTCACTCTATTTCACAAGAACAGTTAAATGCTGGAAAATAAACACTTACAATTTGTACCATGGATCTTTTAAGGAATATCCTCATGTATCTCTCTCTTTGAATAGTGTGTATAACTTTTCCAGGGCAATTCTTTTTTTACCATTCAACTCTTAAGGAGTCTTCTTCATATATTTGTCTGTTAGTAATGTGCGTTGTATTGTCCAGGGATTTTTCTTGTAACTGATGTGTCTCCACGTTTTTCGTATAAGAAATAAATACTTGCTTGAAACAAACTATTTCCTGTCTTCGATTCTTTTTTAACGTATTTTGTTTATATTTTAAAATGCATTATCAACTTTCTCCCCATCGATATCAGCCTATTGCTTTCAAGCATTGAAGCGCAATCATTACACATTTGAGGGTTAAATGAGCAACTTTAGAGGGGTCACCTTTACCAACGAAATGTTTTGAGAACAACGAAATAATCATTCCAAATGAGACCGTGAAAATTCACTTTTATCATTTAAAAGATCAAATTTTCAAGACAATTTCAACGTTTGATTTTTTTTGGACAACACATGAAAATTGCCTGAATGCAGTAATGAAATTTTGCTTTTTCTGAAGAAAAAATAAAGATTTTCCAGACAATTTCAATATTTGACTTTTTTTTTGACATTACATGATAATTGCATGAATGCAGTAATAAAATTTTGCATTTTCCGGAAAAAAAAGTTAAAAAGTGATGTCTTGCCTTCGATTACAGCAATTTCTACTGTTTCTGACAAAAAAACCTAAATCGCACAAAAAATTCCCTCAATATTTGCTTTTTTGGGGGGAAAAGCCTGATCGTGACCCAAATATTATTTTTGGGAAATAGTTTTAATGGTGTTTGTGACAACTTTGTAAAGTTAATGACTCTTGGCTACATTGTGTGTGGTGTTCCTTTAAAATCTATTATGCAATTTACTCCACCATTTACTTGATGTCTACATTAAAATTTCTATCATTTAATGCTAGAGGGCTTAGGCAACCAAAAAAGCGCAGACGGCTATTTGCTTATCTACACAGACGCAAATCAGATGTTGTTTTAATTCAAGAATCACATAGCTGCTTAAATGACGAAAAATATTGGTTAAGTGAATGGGGAGGTAAAATCCTTTTCTCACATGGGTCGACTAGTAGTAAAGGTGTCTGCATTTTATTTAGTCCACTTTTACATGCAGATATTTTAAAGCAGTCTATTTGTAAGTATGGAAGGTATCTCATTGTTGATGTTAAATGCTTGGATTGTGTTTTGACAATTGTAGGTATTTATGGTCCTAATAACGATAACCCGTTTTTTTTTAGAGAGCTATGCAATGATTTATATAATTTTCAGGGTGATACTATTATTATGGCAGGTGATTTTAATTTCGTCTTTAACCTGGATTTAGATAAGGCAGGGGGGTTACGAAAAACAAATTTTAAAGCTAGAGAAGAGTGCCTTTCTTTAATGTCAGTATACAATCTTGTTGACATCTGGCGGGAAAAAAACCCTCTCTCAAAACACTATACTTGGAGCTCTAATATTACCCCTGGGATTCACTGCAGACTGGATTTCTTCCTAGTCTCCCGCAGTATCCAGCACTCGGTGTCAGATGTGTCTTTTCTACCCGGAATCCAGTCAGACCATTCTTTCATCTCATTATCTGTTGTATGTTCTCCTGTAAAGCGAGGTCCAGGCTATTGGAAATTTAATAACTCCTTATTAAAGGATGATACTTTTGTGCAAATTATAAATGAAATTATCCGGGCAGATGCGACAAACCCTGTCGCAACCAATCCCATCATTCGTTGGGAGACTTTAAAGTATGATTTTCGAAAAGCATCTATAAATTACTCCAAAGAAAAAGCCCGAGAAGGACGACGCAAAGAAAACGCACTCTTGCTCCAGATTGCAAGTTTAGAACATCAACTTTATTCTATTGAATCTGCACAGATTCGATCCCAATTAAAGGCCGCTCAGACAAGTTTACTCTCTTATTATGATTACAAGCTGCAAGGCACTATCATAAGGTCAAGGGTAAGATGGGTGGAAGAAGGGGAGAAAAATACTAAGTACTTTTTAAATTTAGAAAAAAGAGCAAAAGAAATGAACCATATCCGTAAGCTCTCATGTTCAGAGGGCCGTATTTTGAGTGACGGGGAAGATATTTTGGGTGAAATTCGTCGCTTCTATAGTTCCTTGTATGCTTCTAATAATACTCATGTGGGATCTTTTTTCAGCGGTTTGGATCATACAGGATTATGTCAAAATGATTCTAGTCTGTGCGATGGTGAACTTAGCTTACATGAATGCTCTAGTGCTCTTAATATGTTACATAACGATAAAGCCCCCGGGACGGATGGTTTAACTACTAATTTCTATAAACATTTTTGGCACCTGATTGGTCCTATCGTGACGGATTCGATTAATTTTGGCTATAGGAACGGTTCCCTCTCCCCAGAGCAGACCCGAGGTATAATTACTCTGATTTTGAAGCAAGGGAAAAACCCCTCAGAGATTCAAAATTACCGTCCCATTACTTTACTAAACACAGATTATAAACTAGGTGCAAAGGCTATTGCTACAAGACTTAATTCGGTTATTCAGTCTCTAATTGGTCCACAGCAAACTGGTTTCCTAAAAGGAAGATATATTGGAGAAAACATTAGATATATTTTAGATCTAATCAATTATACAAATGATTCTAATATTCCAGGTTTTGTTTTTCTAATCGACTTTGAAAAAGCTTTTGATCAATTAGAATGGAATTTTATACAGGCTACACTCTCTTTTTTCAATTTTGGCAATAGTTTTAAAAGGTGGATTGACACCTTTTACAATAACACTGAGACATGTGTATGCAACAACGGTTATTCAACTGGATTCTTTAAGACAAACAGAGGTGTAAGGCAGGGATGTCCTTTGAGCCCGTATCTTTTCATCCTTTGTGTTGAGGTACTAGCGCTCAAAGTTACACAGTCTAACTGCATTCGTGGTATTTTGGTTGATGGATCAGAAACTCGTATTCTTCAGTACGCTGATGACACAACTTTTATTCTTGATGGTAGTAGAAATACTTTACGCAATGTGCTTTCTCTTTTGAATAATTTTGAATCCTCTTCAGGGCTAAAGATTAATTTATCGAAATCTTATCTTTTCCCCTTAGGTCCATTTGTTAAAAATAGACCTTCCTATTTAAGATATTTTGACGTAAAGGCGACATCGGGACCCGTTAATATGCTTGGTATTATATTTACACATAACGGAGATGACCTTTTTCGTTTAAATTATCAGCCCAAGCTTTCTCGCCTGAAAAACAGCCTCCGTATTTGGGCTAGCCGTGATTTGACCCCTATAGGTCGAAATGTAATTGTCAAATCTTTTGGTCTCTCCCAGTTGGTTTTTCTGTTTCTTGTTTTACCCAATCCACCCAAAGCTTACATTAAGGAGGTGGAAGCAACAATCTTCGATTTTATTTGGGGTGGTAACCCCGATAAAGTTAAAAGATCTGTGATGGTTAACCCAACTAGTTTGGGTGGCATAAATGTTACAGATATAGCTAGCTTTGTAAATAGTCTAAAATGTACCTGGATCAAACGTTATCTTAGTGAATCCTGTGGACCTTGGAAATCGTTTTTTAATTTAAGTTTGAAGACAGTTGGATGTAGCTTCTTCTTTAACTGTAACTGCAAACCAGAGGATGTGGAGAAGATGGATAACGTTTTTATTAAACAGGTAGCTCAAGCTTGGTGTAATATTTCGTATTCGTACCCTGAAGATGATTATGGTTCACAAATTCTTTGGAATAATTCGAATATTCGAATTAATGGGGAGGTAGTATTTCACGGTGATCTCTTCACCAAAAATGTCTTGTATGTTAAAAACCTTTTTGATCGAGACGGTAAACCTTTATCATTTGAGTGTTTTAAGGAGAAGTTTAATGTCGAGAACCTTCATTTTACTTTTTATTGGGGATTGATCCACAGTGTTCCAATTAGCTGGAGGGGGGACCTCAGAAACGATAACCATGACCCAACTAGCAATCAGCGTTTATTAGAAGACTTTTTAAGTGCACCTAAGTCTTCACAATATATTTATGGTAAATATGTTATGAGAATTGCTGAAACCCCTACAGCCATTAAGAAATGGGCAGATACTTTTGACGATATAACTGAACAGGACTGCCACAATTACTACCGTACCCCATGGTGTTCGGTAACAGAAGTCAGAGTAATTTATTTTCAGTTTAGATTTATACATAGGATATTGCCGACCAATAGACTTCTTTCTTTAATGGGAAAAATTGAATCTTCTTCATGTACGTTTTGTGGAGTGGAAGAAGAGAGAATTGAACATTTATTTTGGGCTTGTAGTTTTACTTCTGAGTTTATTTTAGAGGTGGAAAGGTTGATCCTTTGTAATCAGTTTGTATTTTCTAAGCGTGACTTCTTCTTTAGTTATAGAAATGTAAATCACCCATACAACTATTTAGCTCTCTATATGAAACAGTTCATTTTCGATTGCAAACGTCAAAAGAAACGACCAGATGTTAATGAATTTACAAATTTAAATATGTTCTTAAAGTAGAACAGCACAGGAAAAATGTAAAGAAAGGTAATGTGAGAATTACGGCCTTAAGAGAGGCTTTTGCGTCGTGTCCTAATTTGTTTACAGAATAAATTTTTGAACCATTGAGCCTTGTACCCTAGCATTAAATTTGTATTTTGCAATTTCGTATTTTGTTTTTGTATACTGTATTAAATTAAAGTGATTCCAATTTGTGTGATTGTAACACCACCTTAAAGAATTTTGTATATAATGTTTATGTTGTAATGTACATATAAACTTACTGTTTGATTTGTGCCAAATAGCACTGTTATTTTTATTTAAAAAGACAGAGATCCAATAAAAGGAGTTAAAAAAAAAAAAAAAAAATATTATTATTATTATTATTATTATTATTATTATTATTATTATTATTATTATTATTGTTATTGTTATTGTTATTGTTATTATTATTATTATTATTATTATTATTATTATTATTATTATTATTATTATTAGTATTATTATTATTATTAGTATTATTATTATTATTATTATTATTATTATTTTTATTATTTTTATTATTTTTATTATTATTGTTATTATTGTTATTATTATTGTTATTATTGTTATTATTTTTATTATTGTTATTATTATTATTATTTTTATTATTGTTATTTTTATTATTATTATTATCATTATTATTATTATTATTATTATTATTATTATTATTATTATTATTATTATTATTATTATTATTATTATTATTATTCCTTTATTCATTTTTCTTTTCGTACTTATTCTGTAAAAAGGGGCCCTGGCTTCTGGAAAATTAATAATTCTCTTATGAATGATTCAAGTTACATTCAACTAATAAATGATCTGATACTTCAGGAAGTAGACAGCACTGGTACATTAAATCCCTCTGCTCGTTGGGAACTGCTCAAGTATAACATTCGTGCTGCTACTATTAAGTATTCTAAATTGTTAGCGAATCAAAAACGTGCCAAGGAAAAGGAACTTATCAATAGGATCGCGAAACTCGAACAAATGTTATATGTAAATGAATGTGCGGTCACAAGAAGCTTGCTCAAAGAGGATCAAAATGAGCTCTTACTGTATTATAATTATAAACTTCAAGGCACAATCATTAGGTCTCGTGCGAGGTGGGTAGAGGAAGGTGAGAAAAATACAAAATATTTTTTAAATTTGGAAAAAAGAAACAAATCTTTCAATTCAATTCAAGCTCTCCAGAAAACAGATAGTCCTTTTTTGATTTCATCTAGTGATAAGATTCTCTTGGAGATAAAAACTTTTTATGAGGGCCTTTATAGGTCCAACGATTGTGTCCCCGATCCCTTTTTTACTGATATCCCAAGTACTGATACTGATGATGTTGATTTTGAGTCCTGTGAGGGTGAACTTACATTGACGGAATGCAATAATGCTCTTTCTTCAATGAAAAATGATAAGTCCCCAGGCTGCGATGGCCTCTCCGTTAACTTTTATAAAACTTTTTGGCACTCTATTGGTAAGATTGTGTTAGATTCGTTAAATTATGGTTATTTTAGAGGGGAACTTTCACCTGAACAAACTAGAGGTATTGTTACCTTAATTTTAAAGCCAAACAAGGATCGTACATTGCTACAAAATTACCGCCCCATTACTCTTCTGAATACGGACTATAAAATTGGAGCAAAGGCGATCGCCACAAGACTTAAAAATATCATTCAAAAACTTATTGGCCCCCAACAAACGGGATTTTTGAAAAACAGATTTATTGGTGAGAATATAAGGTTCGTATTGGATCTCATTGACTTTTTTAGGCAAAAGGATATTCCCGGCTTTCTACTGCTAGTGGACTTCGAGAAAGCGTTTGATAGAATTGAATGGTCTTTTATTCATAGAACCCTTGATTTCCTTAAGTTCGGGGTAAGTTTTAAAAATTGGATTAAAGTTTTTTACAATAAGAGTACTACTGCCATTTGTAATAATGGGTATTCTACAGGATTTTTCCCCACTTATAGGGGAGTACGTCAAGGGTGTCCTCTGAGCCCGTACCTATTTCTTCTTGTTGCCGAGATTCTGGCTTTGAAAATTAAGGTGAATGACAATATTAAAGGAATTAAAATATGTAACCAGGAAATAAAACTAATGCAATATGCTGACGACACAACTATATTTCTTGATGGTAGTAGAACTTCTGTGATTCAAACTCTATGTACTTTTAAGTTATTAAAGGAGGCTTCCGGCTTATCCATTAATCTGGGCAAGTCGAATTTATTTCCTTTAGGCTCATACATTAGAGCTATTCCTTTTTCTATCGATGACTTAAACATCAATATTACTTATGGACCAGTCCAAGTCCTTGGTATTTCTTTTACAAGTGAGGGAGGTAATGATCTGTTCAGATTAAACTATATGCCCAAATTGTCCCGGCTCAAAAGTTGTTTGAATGCATGGGCTACCAGAGACTTGACGCCAATTGGCCGTACTATTATTCTTAAGACTTTTGCCCTGTCTCAACTTGTTTATCTTTTTCAGGTCTTGCCAAATCCACCACATCACTTTATTAAAGAGCTAGAAAAAATACTTTATAATTTTATTTGGGGAGGTAATCCTGACAAAATTAAACGTTCTACTATTATTAATACCATCAGTGACGGAGGTTTGAAAGTTACACATGTGCCATCTTTCATTAAAAGTTTAAAATGTACTTGGATCAAACGTTACTGCAGTGAGACTCCAGGTAACTGGAAATTATTTTTTGATCTGTATTTAAAACCATTTGGCAACAGTTTCATATTCCAATGCAATTACCACAGTAAGGATATCCAAGTAGTTAATAATGTTTTCATCCGACAAGTGTTAGAAGCATGGAGTGAGACAGTGTTTACAAGACCGGTTGATAATTTTGGTAGCCAAATCATTTGGAATAATCACTTCATTCGTATCGATAATAATCTTGTTATGTATAAGAATCTTTTTGCTAAAAATGTCATATATGTTAGTGACTTATTTGACCATGATAATATACCTTTAACGTTTGAGCAATTCAAAAATGCCTTTGGGGTTGAGTCTTTTCCATTCACACTTTATCATGGATTGATTAATGCAATTCCGCAAACTTGGAAAAGATCCCATTGTGTAGGAAGTATGTCACTGAATGGAACTATCGATTTTCTTGATAAAGTTTGTCAGTGTACCTCAGCCTCTCAAGTCATTTACTCCAGGCTCATAAACCGATTCACTAAAACCCCAACATCTAGGATTAAATGGCAGAGTCAATTTAATACTTTAACGGATAATGATTGGTTTAGAATTTTCAGAATGCCCCATCTCA
>CM074197.1:17326057-17365608 GCA_037179385.1 Holothuria scabra
AATGTATCTTTTGACCCAGGTACATTTAAGACTTTGAATAAAACACTTAATGTCCGGCGCCTTCAATCCGCCCTGATCAATAGTTCCAACTAGAGTCTTACGCTTAATCTTATCTGGTTTGCCTGCCCAAATAAATTGGTAAATAATAGACTCCAGCTTTTTTACAAAAGCTTCTGGTGGGTCAGGTAGAACTTGGAAAAGAAAAACCAGTTGTGAGAGCCCTAAAGTTTTAACAATTGTTATACGCCCAATAGTAGTTAAGTCTCTCGATGACCATAAATGTAATAGGTTTTTGAGGCGAGACAATTTAGGGAGTAATTCAAATGGAAGAGATTATCTCTTTGATCATCAAAAGTGATGCCCAATACAGTAACTGGTCCCTGTGTCCAATTGAAATCAAAGTCAGCGAGAAAGCATGGTTTTCTTCCAGCAAGCGGTCCAAGTGGAAAAATGTTTGTCTTTTCGTAGTTTACTTTTAACCCAGAAGATATTTCAAGTGAATGGAAAACATTAACAATTTCCCTTAAACTTTGACTGGTACCGTCAACAAAAATAGTGGTGTCATCTGCATACTGCAGAATTTTGATTTCCTGTTCTAAAATATTAAGCCCTTTAATGATTGGAGAACTATTAATGCGAAGGGCTAGAATTTCAGCGCAAATAATAAAAATATAGGGACTTAAAGGGCAGCCCTGTCTAACCCCTCTAGAAATCTGGAAAAAGGCTGAGGAAAATCCATTGTTACTTACACATGCAGAAGCATTTGAATACAGGGTACGTATCCATCTAATAAAGGCGTCATTAAAATTAAAGAAAGTCAGACAATTTATTATAAAATTCCATTCTAGGCGGTCAAACGCTTTCTCGAAATCCACCAGGAGGAGAAAGCCAGGTATTTCAAGGTCTTTACAGTAATCAATAGCGTCTAGAACAAACCGAATATTCTCACCGATAAATCTATTCTTTATAAAACCAGTTTGGTTCGGATTTATTATGTGGGCCAAAACTTTCTTTACTCTAGTGGCCAAAACCTTAGCAGCAACTTTGTAGTCAATATTTAATAAAGAGATGGGACGATAGTTCTTAACTAGCGTATGATCTTTGTTAGGTTTCGGTATAAGTGAAATTATACTCCGTCCTTGCTCATCAGACAACCTAACATTATCAAATGCATAATTTAAGGAGTTGCACACCAGATTTCCGATACTAGGCCAGAAAGCTTTATAAAATTCGGCAGAGAGCCCGTCACTACCTGGACTCTTTTCTTTACCAAAGGAAATCAAGGCATCCCAGCACTCTTTTAAATTAAGTTTCCCATCACAACTTTCAGCTTGCTCTATTGTAAGAGGATTAGTACAACGAATGTCGCCTAGGATTAAATTCGGATTACAATATTCATGCGTGTATAACGAATGATAAAAATCTGATAAAACATTAACAATGTCAGAATTTTCATACACCTCAATACCATCTTTGGATTTTAATTTCCTAATTACGTTGTAACTACTATGTCGGTTTTCCAGATTTAAAAAATATTTTGTAGCCTTTTCCCCTTCTTCAACCCAGCGTGCTCTCGAACGAATTATTATTCCTTTCAACTTGTAGTCATAAAGGTGTTGTAAATTGTTTCTGGCTTGCCTCAAAAGATATGTGTCATTTTCTGAATTCAAAAAGTAGCATCTTTGTTCAAGACGAGCAATTTCATGTAAAAGGTTCTGCTCCTTTTTCTTTCTTTCTCTTGCCTTCAATTTACTGTATTTAATAGTGGTCTTACGGATAGCATACTTAACATACTCCCATTTTATGCTAGGATTCAAACTACTATGTTGCTGGGTCACATCTAAAATAACACCATTAATCATATCGATATAAACCTCATCGTTTAACAAAGAATTGTTGAACTTCCAAAAACCTGGACCCCGTTTTTCACTATGAAGTTTAACATCTAAATTAACTACTGAGTGGTCAGAGTTTAGACCGTACATGAAATCATTTTTTAATACAGAATGAATGAGGTTTCTTGAAATAAGAAAAAAGTCTAACCTGCAATGCAAACCTTCAGTTATATTAGAAGACCATGTAAAACTCTTCTGATGGGGATTCCTTTCACGCCAAATATCTACAAGATCCAAGGACGACATAATTTGGATGCATTTATCTCTGGCATGGAAATTTGTGCGAGGGTTACCTCCTACCTTATCGTTGTCCAAATTAAAAACAAAATTAAAATCCCCGCCAATAAAAAGTGAATCATGATTACAATTTGTCAATTTATGAAAGAGATATTCAAAGAAGTTAGAACTATCTTGATTAGGACCATACAAACAAACCAATGTCAGCAACTTCTGCTTAATAGTTACTTCAGTAATAAGAAATCTACCGTCGTCACTGTTGTCATTTTTATGAACAGTGTAATTTAATGTTGGATGAAACAATATACAAACCCCGCGGCTTGTTGAAGAGCCGTGGCTGAAAAGAATTTCACCACCCCATTCATTTTTCCAAAAGTTTTCATCAGACTGAATGCTATGTGTTTCTTGCAAAAAGTAAACATCTTTTTTGTTCCTGTGTAGATAGGCAAAAATTTGACGTCTTTTCCAGCTCTGCCGTAGGCCTCTAACATTATAAGTGCATAATTTTAAGTCAGCCATTTAGCACTTTTTATGAATTATACCTTTGGCAAATCTCAAGATAATAATATAAGTTGGCAGAGCAAGAGATATATGCAGTATCATTAAAGCTTTTACATTTTTTGAGTGAAAGGTAAATATCAGAGTTGAGATGGTTGGATAAAGACGAAAAAAAAGGGAAACCAAAAAACATCAAGAAGTTACCGCAAATAAGACGAGCTCTCAGCAAGTCGTGGAACTCCAGGACAACTTTGTCCATTGAAAACGATCCTGAAATCCAGCGAGCTAAAACAGGTTAATTAATGAACATCCGAGAGTATAAGGTTAATCCAAAAATTAGTGAAAAACATTCAGAATAACAGCTAATTTCCATCTTGCGGGGCATCAGTGAAATTGTATGGCCGTCCTCCATGCGACCTCCAACATCCTCTAGAAAAATGAAGTCTAAGGCCATCTTGAAAAAGTTCATTTACCTTTGGAATCCACTTTTTCTTCTCCTTTAAGTCGGCTCTTGTTAAGTCGTCGATAATGTAAAAGTTATCGTTACTCAGCGATTGGCGAGCTTCCTTCAAAATATGAACCTTGTCTCGGAAATCGGATACTTTCACCAAAATGTGACGGCTTCTGTTTTGCAAACTCCTGCCATCCCGATGGGCACGGTCAATCTTACATCCTGGTACTCCAACTTTTGTGAAGACATCAACGGCAATTTTTACACAATCTTCCTCAGGCGTTTCATCTTTTCCCACAATCCGTAGATTATTTTTACGAAGGAATCTTTCCTGACTGTTTAGTCGGCTTTCGAGATCCTTTTGAGTAGAGGCAGTGGAAGATAATTGTGTCTCCAGTGACTGACACTTTACTTTTAAGTTATTATTCTCAGCTTGGAGTGCTTTGATGTCTCTTGTATTCTTCTCAATAGCCTTCCCAAATTCCAAGCGTATCTTTTGAAGTTCCGCGTATATTAGTTGAATAGAGGAATCAAGCTGTTCCGATAACGTGTTAATGGACGTATGCTCATCGCCACTGTCTTCAAACTCTAACTGTGGTAGGGAAGAACTTAGGCGAGAGCCTAAGCCTCCCCTATGGGCACCTCGGCCTCTCCCAGAAAAATCGGAATGATTTTTTGGTCCAGCACCGCCTCTTGGACGTCCTCGAGGCATTTCGTCAGTGGAGGTTAACAAATAAAACAACTGGAACAGAAATTGGAAATTAGCAAACGGTTCTCGGATGTTTTTTTCAGAGAAAATATCTCAGCGCCTGGAACGAAGGTGTTGATACTACGCCATCTCAGGCTCGTTCCGATTATTATTATTATTATTATTATTGAGAAAGACATCGTTTCGCATCTAGGACGCTTAAACTTAGCAAAAAAAATACAAAGGGAGAGGAATTTTGGCAAATACAATATCTGCCTGCTCGCTCCTCCCACAATACGTTGTACATGTGCATTTCGTGTATCCGATATGGAAGAAATCACATGACAGAGAATGCAAATATGTAAGTATTGCGATCGCTGTCATTAATATACACGCCTTTTAAAATTACACACACTAACAGGCTTTAAAAATTACGGGACGGAAAAGTTTTGGTCACATTTCTCGGTACGGTGATTTCTCTTTTAAAAAAAGTGATCAATCCTGGCACTCGTTTAAAGAGTGAATTTTTCACTCTTAGTTTTGGAGTGAATTAAACTCTAAGTTTAGGAGTGAAATTTACTATTCTTGCAGGGAATTTCATTGTTCTCGGAGTGAAGTAACACTCTAATGGATTGAGGTCACTTTTCATTCTATCAAAGAGCGTCTTCATCAACCTTTGCAACTATTTAAATGAAACATCTTTATCGTTCCAAACCGGGCGCAGCCGGGGGAATTGCGGTGAGAGTTAGTTGGTTAGTTAAATGAGATTTATCTACATACCAACACGAAAGTGTTGTAAAGTATGAGTCAACTCGATATTCTTCAATGTTGAAATTATCTTCAAGTATGGTTCAAGTTCAAGTTTGGTTTCTCTTTAGTCGCCTCTTACGACAGGCGGGGAAAACCTCGGGCAAATTCCGCAACCCCCAGCCCACAGGGGGCCAACCATGGAGGGACTTGCTCGGTTTTGTGGCGCAGAAAGTCCGCCAGTCTAAGGGTGAGTAAGAACGGTCTTTTGTGTGCATTTTGTAGGCAAGGAGATAAAGCTGAACATCAAGCTGGTGCGATATTGTTGAAAACCTTGTAAGAAAGATTTTTTCTCTGGTGGTGGTGATGTGAACCTTTCGTTACTATGAAGTGCGGAAAATTGCAGTACGTTTTTAATTTATATTATTCCAAGTTTATATTAGTTTCGTAAAAACGAATATTAATGACAAAAAATTAGACGAATTCAACATGAGGTCACGAATAAACTTTGATTGACAAATGATCGTTGCTGCAATGATTAGTAATTACAGTTATGTGAGTACGGTGCATGTTTTGAACTAACCCCGAGTAGCGAAGGCGATGTTACCGGGGTTTTTTTCGAATGGCTTCTACTAAGCAATTGTACAGGAAGTAGTCTTTTAAAGGTGTAAATTCCCTTAATGCGGTCTCTCCAAAATCAGGAATTTATAGCTTCGTTTTAACATCGAAGAAATTGTCTTGTTCTGCAAAGGAGAGGATGTGATCAGAGTTAGTGATTATTTCACCCCAACTGTTTAGATTGTATCTTGTAAAGGAACATTTATTGAAACAGAATGATAGATTATTGAAAATAAACCAATACGGCGCCTTCCTTTCAAGAAACGATTTTTTCACAGATAATAATTCACTTATCTGTTGCTCAATGATAATTTGTTCTTTCAAATCTTTTAAAATTTAAATGATGCACCTTTCATTACTTAAGTAGTATTGTTTTGAAGAGATGAAGCTATTGCTGGGTTTATTGTAGAGACAGAACGGTTTGATAATGACCGAAGCTACTCTCTTATGACATGTTTGAGCATTTTAAATGCACAATTTTCATTTAATCGGAGGGCTCTCTTCTGCGGGTTATAAAGGGAATAAATCCTGAAAGTGTACGAATCCCCCCCCCTCCCCCAAAAACAGGACATGATAAATACGGTATAAAGGAACCAGGAGTTTTGAGAGGTAGATCATGAAGTACTCGGACGATGATGTCAACATTCTTGGAAATTTTCTGAAAAATCATTTTGGATGTACAATTTTGAAGTAAAATGCGGGTCTACGTCTATATGAGCACCGAGGCACGTGACAGAATTACGAAGGGGAGCCTCAGTCACACAGATATCAACAGTTTGAACAATCCGTAAAGGTCGTACACGTGACGTCAGCGCGTTTTAGTTTGGGATACTTGACGTCGCTGATCATGCACAGTAGGTGTGTAACAGTTACACGCGAACGACAGCACCTTGGTAACAGTTGTGTCACAATGGAAGCTTGGACAACGAAATCGAGAGAGGCGAGAAAGACAGTGACGTCGGTGCACGACCTCTCTCGGCGCACGACTGCTCTACCTTCCAGTGTTGGCAGACTATAAGTTGCCGGGAAGCGTACCAGAAATATTTACCAAAACGGCCTCCCACATTGATGAAAATGGTACTTTATAGATCTTGTTAGTTGCATTTTAGCACATAAACAGGGAAAAGCCTATCGATATCGTAAAAATAAACGTTGTAAATATCAAACATATGCTCAAGCAGCCCAGGAGAAAATTCCAGTTGAAACCTGTTGAACAGGTTTTAACAGGTAGGCCTACAACAGGTAATTGGAACAAAATCAACAGTTTTTAACAGGATTTTAACAGGTACCAACAGAAACCTGTTGGCTTTTTCGGTGTTACCTGTTGACACCTGTTGACTTTCATCACTCTAACAGGTAATTGGAACATTGCCTGTTCGTACCTGTTAATACCTGTTCAAACCTGTTGGAATTTCAACAGGTCTCAACAGGAATTTTCTCCTGGGAGGGCACGGCTGCCACCTTCGCCTCCCCCTCCCCGTGGAAACTGGCCTTGTTAAATAACTGTTCTTCCCAAACTGCTAAAACAGCGGAATGTGTTTCTCTTGCACAATTTGTCTCTTTTTCAGTGTATCATTAAATCTTTTTTGACACAAGATAGGTACATAACACGTAACTCAAGTTTATCAACAATATCTCGATTTCAAAAACGGTAAATTATTTTCTTCGCCAAAAGGTACCGTAACGTTCCCCAACTTGTTAGATAGTTATATGGAGTTTTACGGCTCAATTTTTAAATAATTAGGTCTAGTCATTTTGCAGATGTGGCTCACTGGTTGTTGTTCCCTACTTTATTGCTTACGATGGGTATCAAGCAGAAGTGAGTTCCATTTTTGAAGTCTTCTGTTTGACCCGGCCATGACTTGAGCCCCAGCCCTCCTGACTGGAAGTCGGATGCTTTTTTTTTTCTTCTTTTTTTTTCTTTCTTTCTGCCCTTCCATGAGAACTCAAAAAAAGTAAAGTAAAGTAAAAAAAAAAAATAAAGTAACATAGGCCATTGATAATTCAAATACGTAGGTATTATGATTTAAGATTTAAGTTAGATCCATAACTTTATCCATGACCATAGAGTCGGTGAATTAACTTTCCTCAAAGCTTGAAATTTAAAGCTAAAATCAGATTAACGTAAAACCCATCATGAAACAAATACAAGAAATATATATTTCAAAATTACAAACAATAATGTTGCATCTCTCTTAAAGGGCATAATAGCCCATGAAAAAACAGTCCCTTTTTCGAAAAATAAGGCTTCAAGTAGCTTCAGTGCCACAGGGAATTGGGATATATTTGACACTGAACTGTACGTACAATATACGTGTTAGGCCTATAAACTACATCGTTATGGTACCCATGAACAAAGTTTAAAACGATACCACTTCGTATCATGATTTCTTTGGGTCAAATGCGGCGCAAAGACGTTGGCCTAGTAGTCAACGAGAGATTCCTTGAACAATAGCACACGTCAACACTAAAATGCAAGAACCTACACTTTTTGTCAGGTCAAGACTGTGCGACTACATACCTAAGTTCATATCCACGTATGGAACATACCTACATTGTGCTTGTTACTATCGTAATGGGTTAAGGGAAGTAAGCCAATGAGTCACAACTGCAAAAACCGTGACCGATCCAAATTAAGCCCTGAAAACTGAGCCTCATCTAACCGCATCTAACTGTCTCTACTGGTGTACTCTACTTAGCATAGGTGCATCCAATATTGGTTACATACAGGAGTAACAAACGTCCGCAGACAAAGGTTTGAGTCATCTTAAACGGTTTCCCCACGGTTTACTCACTTTAGTTTAAGGCAAACTACATGGGTGGGGGGGGGGGCAAGCAATTCACGCACTGATTCTTTTATTCTCCCAAGGCATCTGCCTTTTAGACTTCTCTCCAGCCCCGGTACTTAAATGATTTTCCAAGCAGTTATATGAATCTGCAAAAGAAATTGAGGTGAATCGTTTCCTGAAATTAGTATGAAAAGTTTATAGGATTTATTGAGTTGAACTTATATTTAATGTAAACTCAATTCACGCCTTAAAGAGCTCTAGAGTCTCACTCCAGATACATTAGGGAATATGATCACATTTGTAATTATAATTGGTCAGTTTTCTTTGCAGGGCGTGGATCCTAGGGCAGGAAGGGTTACTCCAACTTTGGGGGAAACATATCGTTTTCCCTCGAATGATTCAGACAGATTAAAAACAAGTGTCAGAATAATTAGAAAATTACATTGTGGTATACAGATGACTTAAGGGCTTTAAGAAACGTCTGTATGAGCCTATTAATTAGTGAGTTAGTTAGTCAGTGGATCAGTTAGTCAACCAGCCAGTCAGGTAGCCATCCAAACAGTCAATCAGTTGGTCACACAGTCAGTCAGTCAGTCAGTCAGTCAGTCAGTCAGTCAGTTAGATGAAAATTTCCCTACTCCATTACTTATACTGAGCATCAAGCACATTAGCCTTTTAAAGTAATAATAAATCCACCATGTATCTATGTTTTGTGTATATGCGTGTCAATATGAGCGGGTATGCATGATTGTGTGCGTATGTGTATGCGCTCTCGTTCGTTTGGGTTGATTACTTATAGACAAGACCACTCCGGGGTACGATCCAGGGTTCCGGCTTTTGAAAAAATTTTGCACCCTCGAATCCACAAACCAGATCGAAGAATGAACTTTCGATGTTAAGTCAGTTAGTCAGTTAGTCAGTCAGTCAGTCAGTCCGTCAGTTAACGTTATTGTAAGAGTAGGAGTAAGAGTTGTACAGTAGACTGTGTTAAGTATCTTCCTTTTAAAGAACTGTATTGATTTCGTTCATTTAAACGCTGTTAACGAGTTCATCACAAAGACTTAGTAAAGCATGGGAAAAGAGTCCTTTTCACAACTTTTATGTTTCTTGCCGGGATTAGATAGTCAGGATAGACTTGACCTCACCTGATTATCTCAAACAATTTAATGAAAAATGCTCAGTAAAAATAATAGGTTCATGAAAACGACAAACCCCCTGCTTGGTCCAACAGTAAGGTATAAATTGATGTCAGCAAATTACCAAATTGTGCGATGGGAGAGGTGACCGCGAAAGCCCAGACTAACCAGGGATTTGCACAAAAAAGCTGTTAGCTCTCATCTTGCACCTTTGGGGAACATACGGCTTATTCTCCGCAAATTTATAACAAACATACTTGACACATATTCCATTAATCCTCACCGGAAGTAGTCCAAGGAAAAGTGAGTACAGTTTAAAACTCATTTTCCCTAGAAATTATACCTTACTTTCCGGGTGTAATAATGACATGTTAAAGGTAGCAATACCTGAATACGCAAAACAGTTGAGTTAAAATGATTTTCTCGTTTGGAAACTGACAGTAACACGCACATCTTTGATGAGAAATGTTAATGAAGTAAACATGAAGAGTGCTCGTATGGATTCCTTGTTTAACATTAATACACTACTTTGAAGAGTTAGTTTATAGAATACATCATTTGGTATCAATATTGACAGGAAATAGTTCCTTTAAGACTGATTACAATAAAATACCTAAAGATTATCATCCTTCACTCAGTAAGTCGTATAAGAACACTCTTTGTGTACTAAATGTAGCTACAAGGAGTTTATCTCCTTGAGATGTTTCTACTATAGTGATAACCTGTGCATCTCCATCCACCTTTCTCATTGTTAATACCTGACCGTCTTGGTTGTAGTTAACGAGGAAACATTGACTGCCGAACCCATACTTCTTCCACAATATGAAAACAAAGTCGTTCTCGTCTGTACATACACTGATAGGCCAACACTTATTTTCCTCCAGATTTGGTTCCATGAATTCACCCACAACTTTGCTCTCCAACCCGTCCATGATAGTAACGTAACATTTCTCCCCGGCATAGTCACACACTACCAGATGACCGTCACTGACAGTCATATCACTTGGCCATGTAATTATCTCTGGCAGTGTCAGGGTGTGAAGGTAATTCAGCTGATCATCAAATACATACACATCTTTGCTGTTATACCCGCCCACCAAGATGTGATTGTTTACAAGATCTGTAGCTACACACCCTACCTTCCAATCGTTCGGCCAGCTGTTGATGACGTCACTGATGTTCTTCTTGATGTATAAGCCATCACGTACATCATACAAACCAATTTCGTTTGGTTCACATACTGATACCACTTTATGTTGTGACAGGTATTTACAGTACCGCCAGGTATATGGAGTCCCTGTGTTCAGTTTCTTCTCCCGTACTATCCAACCATTCATGTCGACAACAATGATGAATGATGTCCCATACGATGTGATTCCTGATATGGACATGTTCTCATTACCAGTACTTGTCATACCACACACAAACTGATATAGATCATTAATAGTGACTTTCTTCTTAAATCGATCCGAAATTCTCGTAACGATAGGTACACCAAAGGAGTATTGTTTGTAGTTGAATGTTACGTCAGTCAATCTCGTCAATTCCGGGAACTCCTTTTTGAAATCTTCTATTATATTTGTAGCAGCTGTACACATATCAGGAATACACTGCATTACATTTAAATTTTCAAATCTCTTTCTTATATTATCAAAATGTTCTGATATTGTTTTAATAATTTTGACTTTCTGGTTCAGTTGTTTTTGGATTGACTCCAACAGTTCTTTCTTGTCTTGATGAAAGCGTTCACGTTTTTTACGTAACTTTTCTAGTTCCTTTTCCAGCGATCTTTCTCGGTGGTGAAACTGATCGCTTATCTCAATCTTCTTTAAATTAAAAATCTCGTCATATTTATTCTTAATTCCTTGTATTTCATGTTCCATATCTTTCTGCAAAGAATCAAATATTTTCTTTTCTTTATTTTGTTTTTCCTGTTTCATTTGTTGTATCCTCCGTTCAATATCCTGTATTTTAGTCATTATTTTCTGTTCATTTTCGTCATGCATTTTTATCAATGTTTCTTTTTTATTGTTAACATTAACTATCAACTTTTCTTTTGTTTCTGTTGATGAGGTGAACTTATTTTCTTTTTCTGTCTGTTCCAGAATTTTAAGCTTGTTGGCAAGCTCTTCCTTTTTACGTGTAGCTAATGCTTTCACTTCATGTAGGGTGTGTCCTTTGTGTTTACCATGCATACAGGCAACACAAATTGGTAGACTGATGCAAGTTTCACAGCACAACTCGGATATTTTTTCCGGATGAGAATCACATCGTAGAGCATCTCGAATTGAGGCCAGCTTTCCTATTGTAATTTTTTTCGCCTTAATATCTTCCAGAGACAAAGTGTGCTTTTGATGATCTTTCATCATTTTATTTGTGACATGAAAGTTATGACAATCCTATGTGTTATGTGTTATCTGTGTTTTTATATGTGTTTTCAGCAAAGCCGTGTTTTAATTTTATCATGCTTTGTCACGAACTTCGGGTGCTTCACACTGTACATAGATGGGCGTCCTTTTATCACTTTATTATGGCATCAGCTTTCAGAGAGCACGGCAGCAAATTGTTAAAACTCAGTACAAATCATCAAGTACAAGACTCGCCACCTTGTGTTTACAGATGTTTTTAGATGAGGAATTGAAACTGTCTCGACGCAGTTTCTTAATGTCAGTTTCGTTTCAGAAATATGGAATGCGACTCTCTAATAGTAAAAGAGTGAACCAAGTCACTCTCTGATAGAGTGAAGACTGCTAATTCACCCAAGAAGAATAAAATCCACTCCAGGGAGAACGAAGACTGAATCCTTAACTAGTGCCCACAGGGATCAGTCTTTTTTAAGAGTGATCACTGTAGGCACTCTATCATGAGTGAAACGTCGCTCTTTGAGATTGAATTTTACTCGTCGTGGAGTAAAATTTTACTCTAATGGAGTGAATTCACAGTTTTCACTCTATAAGGGAATGACTACGCGCTTAACGCGCATTCACAGTTTCTACTCCGTCCCTTGACCATAGCTGAAGTAGTATATAGTTCAAGGTTTTTTTTTTTTTATTATTCTTATTATTATTATTATTATTATTATTATTCTTCTTCTTCTTCTTATTATTATTATTATTATTATTATTATTATTATTATTATTATTATTATTATTATTATTATTATTATTATTATTATTATTATTATTATTATTATTATTATTATTATTATTATTATTATTATTCTTATTATTATTATTATTCTTATTATTATTATTATTATTATTATTATTATTATTATTATTATTATTATTATTATTATTATTATTATTATTATTATTATTATTATTATTATTATTATTATTATTATTATTATTATTATTATTATTATTATTATTATTATTATTATTATTATTATTATTATTATTATTATTATTATTATTATTATTATTATTATTATTATTATTATTATTATTATTATTATTATTATTATTATTATTATTATTATTATTATTATTATTATTATTATTATTATTATTATTATTATTATTATTATTATTATTATTATTATTATTATTGTTATTGTTGTTATTATTATTATTTATTTTTTTTTTTGCCATCATTTATTGAGCTACAATTAATTATGTACAATCACATCATTATCTTCAGTTACAAACAATTTACATATGTACA
This sequence comes from Holothuria scabra, assembly GCA_037179385.1. NCBI lineage: Eukaryota > Metazoa > Echinodermata > Holothuroidea > Aspidochirotida > Holothuriidae > Holothuria > Holothuria scabra. The sequence continues at coordinate 17,338,786 of CM074197.1, forward strand.
GAGTTCAATATATGAAACACCACTACTACAATACTGTCAGACTTCAAAAACGGTTACAATCCACCAACTTTAATGTTGATACAAATATATCAATATATATATATATATAAATATGGAAGTGTAAAGACGTCAGTGAATGTAGGCTATTACAAAAACATTTCAAGAAAGGAAAATAACATAAACAACAGCCATTGTTTCCCATTATAAAACAGATAGGTGCATAACAAAGAGTGGGCAAACTAGTATAACTACCCATAAGGGTATCGAAGGCAGTCCATAAAGCAGAATACCAATCTGAGTGGCTGTATACTACTGCCGCCCTGACGAGTATACCGCAATATAACTGGTATTTGGGAACATTTAAAATAAACCTACCCTCCAGCAGCAGTAGCAAAGATCAAATCTTACTCAAAAAGAAAATTGTTGGTGCTGAAAGCATTTTTCAAAGAGTCAAAAGAAATTGGTTGCCGAGACTTAATTTTATGTAAATGATTTTGCACTTGCAAAGAAAACTTAAATTTATACATGAAGTCGTTCACAGATGGAATCCTTTCAAGGAGTTTTTGTTGGAAAATAAAGTACTTAGCATGCAAAATGAGGAAGTTATAAGGATGCTTAAGAATTAATTTATAGCCAAAAAAGAAATCAGCCCTAGAGAAACAAAATTGCCTTCCTAATACAGCCTGCTCAACATCTAAAATAAAATTGGAGGTATACTTGCAATCCCAGAACAGATGTCTGATAGTTTCATCACTTTCCCCACAAAAAGTGCATCTTGGATTTTCCATCATGTTGATTTTGTATAAATAATAGTTTGTGCCCAGTATCCTATGAATAAAGCGAAATTGGAAATATTGTAATTTACTCTCTTTAACAGACTTGAAAGGTATCAGGTGAATTTTTTGCCATTGCTCATCCTCGAAATCAAAATCAGTTTGCCACTTTAGGATTGCCTTTGGAGGCAGTGAAATACGTTTAATTAAAATATTGTAAATATACCTAGAGAGCAAAGGCGTACCCTGTATCCCATCGAATAAAGAGTCCTCATCATATGGCGTTTGCGAAACAACATTGAAGTTTCGTTTCCACTCGGATGGAATAGCATGCATAATACTATAATATAACAAGAACGAACATTGTAGGTTAAACTTGTTTAGAAAGTGCTGAAAAGTTAAAAAATTATCGTTTTCATCGAGAAGGTCCTTGACAAAAATAATTCCATTATAATACCATTGTTTGTATAATACCACGGAACCATTTATCTTTATATCGGAATTATTCCATAAGATTTGCCTTTTAAAATCTGATAATGGAACCTTATAGTTACACAAAGCCCAGGCATGACAAATATCGTCGATAAAATTATTACCAGTTTTTACATCAGAGCTCTTATAATTGCACCTAAACAGAAAGGAACCACCAAAATGATTTACGTAATAATCAAAAAACTTTGCCCAATGGGCATCGCTTTCATTAACGTAACGTTTAACCCATGTACACTTTAAACCTCGAATAAAACTACTTATATGAGTGACACTTAATCCTCCCTCCTTTATAGGATTTATCATTGTGCTTCGACGAACTTTGTCCGGCTTCCAGGACCAAATAAACTTATACAAAATCGACTCTAATGTTTTACAAAATGAGAGGGTGGACTTGGTAAAACCTGAAAGAGGTAAACTAGCTGAGATAAAGCAAACGTTTTAACCAAAGTAATTCTGCCAAGTGGAGTGAGGTCTCGCTGTGACCACAAGTTAAGGATGGATTTAAGGCGTGAAAGTTTTGGAATAAAATTGAGACGAAATAAGTTATCATCCCCCCTCTTGATGGTTATTCCCAAAACGGTGATTGGACCAGTAGTCCAGTTGAAGAAATAGTTATCCATGAAACGAGGTTTACTATCCTTTAATGGCCCAAGAGGAAACACACTAGTTTTATCATAATTAACATTTAAGCCAGAGCTACGCTCAAGAAGCTGGAAAATGTTACAAATTTCAATCAAATTATTTTCACCACCTTCTAGGAAAAGAGTTGTATCATCAGCGTACTGAACCAAACGCAATTCATGATTATTCAGTCTTATACCTCTTATGTTGTTACTACATCTAATTTTAAGGGCGAAAATTTCAGCACACAGAATAAAAATACAAGGACTTAAGGGGCAACCTTGTCTTACGCCTCTAGAAATTGGAAAATAATGAGATGAAAAACCATTATTGCAAACACATGCAGATGAGTTAATGTATAATGTACGTACCCAACGTATGAAATCATTATTGAAATTGAAAAAGCGGAGAGTTCTAAATACAAAATCCCACTCTATTTTATCGAATGCCTTTTCAAAGTCAACAAACACCATCAGGCCGGGAATAGACTTTGCATCACAGTGATCGATTACATCTAAAATACAGCGAATATTCTCGCCAATAAATCTCCCTTTTATAAAACCAGTCTGGTTTGGATTAATTAAATTACTTACAACATGCTTAATTCGTGAGGCTAATGCTTTTGAACAAATTTTATAGTCTACATTTAAAAGACTTATTGGACGAAAATTTTTAACTAAAGTGAGGTCTTTGTCCGGCTTTGGTAACAGAGTGATAATACTACGAGCCTGCTCGGGGGATAAGTTACCCGAGGTGAAGGCAAAGTTCAGAGAATTTACTACTAAAGTGGAAATATCCGGCCAAAACAATTTGTAGAACTCGGCCGTTAAGCCATCGCTTCCAGGACTTTTGTTGTCATTGAAAGAAAATAGGGAAGATCTGCACTCTTCGATAGTTAACTGACCTTCACAAATGTTGGCGTTGTCCTCCGTGAGGTAATTCAAACACTGAAGATTATCAAAAATGAGGGAAGGAGAACAACCGACACCATGATAGAGCTTCTTATAAAAATTACTTAACTCATCTAGAATATCCTTATCATTAAAAAGCCCTTCACCAGAGGAATTCGTAAGCTTCCGGATAACACTTAAAGATTTATGACGATTCTCTAAATTAAGGAAATATTTAGTACTTTTCTCTCCGTTTTCGACCCATCGAGCCCTGGAACGAACAATTATTCCCTGTAGTTTGAAATTATACAACTGATCAAGTTTACTCCGAGCATCATTTAATTTATCTAAATTTTCAGGAGTCTGCAAACTATAATAAGTTCTTTCTAATCTCGAAATTTCCTTTATTAAATCATTTTCATGCTTTTTACGAGTAGCAGCTTTCTCCTTGCTGTACCTAATGCTGAACTCCCGAATTTTATATTTAACATATTCCCAAAGCTGGGAAGGATTCATATCGTTGCTATCATTAATGATTCCCGTGATAATATCTTTTACTTTAATTGTGTACTCTGAATCAACCAATAAGGAATTGTTCAATTTCCAAAAGCCAGGGCCTCTTCTGTTTTTGCAAACCTCTAACTCTAAATTATTATTATTATTATTATTATTATTATTATTATTATTATTATTATTATTATTATTATTATTATTATTATTATTATTATTATTATTATTATTATTATTATTATTATTATTATTATTATTATTATTATTATTGAGAAAGACATCGTTTCGCATCTAGGACGCTTAAACTTAGCAAAAAAATTACAAAGGGAGAGGAATTTTGGCAAATACAATATCTGCCTGCTCGCTCCTCCCACAATACGTTGTACATGTGCATTTCGTGTATCCGATATGGAAGAAATCACATGACAGAGAATGCAAATATGTAAGTATTGCGATCGCTGTCATTAATATACACGCCTTTTAAAATTGCACACACTAACAGGCTTTAAAAATTACGGGACGGAAAAGTTTTGGTCACATTTCTCGGTACGGTGATTTCTCTTTTAATAAAAGTGATCAATCCTGGCACTCGTTTAAAGAGTGAATTTTTCACTCTTAGTTTTGGAGTGAATTAAACTCTAAGTTTAGGAGTGAAATTTACTATTCTTGCAGGGAATTTCATTGTTCTCGGAGTGAAGTAACACTCTAATGGATTGAGGTCACTTTTCATTCTATCAAAGAGCGTCTTCATCAACCTTTGCAACTATTTCGCGTAAATAGTGACTAAAGATGGCGATAAATGAAACATCTTTATCGTTCCAAACCGGGCGCAGCAGGGGGAATTGCGGTGAGAGTTAGTTGGTTAGTTAAATGAGATTTATCTACATACCAACACGAAAGTGTTGTAAAGTATGAGTCAACTCGATATTCTTCAATGTTTAAATTATCTTCAAGTATGGTTCAAGTTCAAGTTTGGTTTCTCTTTAGTCGCCTCTTACGACAGGCGGGGAAAACCTCGGGCAAATTCCACACCCCCCAGCCCACAGGGGGCCAACCATGGAGGGACTTGTTCGGTTTTGTGGCGCAGAAAGTCCGCCAGTCTAAGGGTGAGTAAGAACGGTCTTATGTGTGCATTTTGTAGGCAAGGAGATAAAGCTGAACATCAAGCTGGTGCGATATTGTTGAAAACCTTTTAAGAAAGATTTTTTCTCTGGTGGTGGTGATGTGAACCTTTCGTTACTATGAAGTGCGGAAAATTGCAGTACGTTTTTAATTTATATTATTCCAAGTTTATATTAGTTTCGTAAAAACGAATATTAATGACAAAAAATTAGACGAATTCAACATGAGGTCACGAATAAACTTTGATTGACAAATGATCGTTGCTGCAATGATTAGTAATTACAGTTATGTGAGTACGGTGCATGTTTTGAACTAACCCCGAGTAGCGAAGGCGATGTTACCGGGGTTTTTTTCGAATGGCTTCTACTAAGCAATTGTACAGGAAGTAGTCTTTTAAAAGTGTAAATTCCCTTAATGCGGTCTCTCCAAAATCAGGAATTTATAGCTTCGTTTTAACATCGAAGAAATTGTCTTGTTCTGCAAAGGAGAGGATGTGATCAGAGTTAGTGATTATTTCACCCCAACTGTTTAGATTGTATCTTGTAAAGGAACATTTATTGAAACAGAATGATAGATTATTGAAAATAAACCAATACGGCGCCTTCCTTTCAAGAAACGATTTTTTCACAGATAATAATTCACTTATCTGTTGCTCAATGATAATTTGTTCTTTCAAATCTTTTAAAATTTAAATGATGCACCTTTCATTACTTAAGTAGTATTGTTTTGAAGAGATGAAGCTATTGCTGGGTTTATTGTAGAGACAGAACGGTTTGATAATGACCGAAGCTACTCTCTTATGACATGTTTGAGCATTTTAAATGCACAATTTTCATTTAATCGGAGGGCTCTCTTCTGCGGGTTATAAAGGGAATAAATCCTGAAAGTGTACGAATCCCCGCCCCCCCCCCACCCCCAAAAACACGACATGATAAATACGGTATAAAGGAACCAGGAGTTTTGAGAGGTAGATCATGAAGTACTCGGACGATGATGTCAACATTCTTGGAAATTTTCTGAAAAATCATTTTGGATGTACAATTTTGAAGTAAAATGCGGGTCTACGTCTATATGAGCACCGAGGCACGTGACAGAATTACGAAGGGGAGCCTCAGTCACACAGATATCAACAGTTTGAACAATCCGTAAAGGTCGTACACGTGACGTCAGCGCGTTTTAGTTTGGGATACTTGACGTCGCTGATCATGCACAGTAGGTGTGTAACAGTTACACGCGAACGACAGCACCTTGGTAACAGTTGTGTCACAATGGAAGCTTGGACAACGAAATCGAGAGATGCGAGAAAGACAGTGACGTCGGTGCACGACCTCTCTCGGCGCACGACTGCTCTACCTTCCAGTGTTGGCAGACTATAAGTTGCCGGGAAGCGTACCAGAAATATTTACCAAAACGGCCTCCCACATTGATGAAAATGGTACTTTATAGATCTTGTTAGTTGCATTTTAGCACATAAACAGGGAAAAGCCTATCGATATCGTAAAAATAAACGTTGTAAATATCAAACATATGCTCAAGCAGCCCAGGAGAAAATTCCAGTTGAAACCTGTTGAACAGGTTTTAACAGGTAGGCCTTCAACAGGTAATTGGAACAAAATCAACAGTTTTTAACAGGATTTTAACAGGTACCAACAGAAACCTGTTGGCTTTTTCGGTGTTACCTGTTGACACCTGTTGACTTTCATCACTCTAACAGGTAATTGGAACATTGCCTGTTCGTACCTGTTAATACCTGTTCAAACCTGTTGGAATTTCAACAGGTCTCAACAGGAATTTTCTCCTGGGAGGGCACGGCTGCCACCTTCGCCTCCCCCTCCCCGTGGAAACTGGCCTTGTTAAATAACTGTTCTTCCCAAACTGCTAAAACAGCGGAATGTGTTTCTCTTGCACAATTTGTCTCTTTTTCAGTGTATCATTAAATCTTTTTTGACACAAGATAGGTACATAACGCGTAACTCAAGTTTATCAACAATATCTCGATTTCAAAAACGGTAAATTATTTTCTTCGCCAAAAGGTACCGTTGGGTTCCCCAACTTGTTAGATAGTTATATGGAGTTTTACGGCTCAATTTTTAAATAATTAGGTCTAGTCATTTTGCAGATGTGGCTCACTGGTTGTTGTTCCCTACTTTATTGCTTACGATGGGTATCAAGCAGAAGTGAGTTCCATTTTTGAAGTCTTCTGTTTGACCCGGCCATGACTTGAGCCCCAGCCCTCCTGACTGGAAGTCGGATGCTTTTTTTTTTTCTTCTTTTTTTTTTTCTTTCTTTCTGCCCTTCCATGAGAACTCCAAAAAAGTAAAGTAAAGTAAAAAAAAAAAAAATAAAGTAACATAGGCCATTGATAATTCAAATACGTAGGTATTATGATTTAAGATTTAAGTTAGATCCATAACTTTATCCATGACCATAGAGTCGGTGAATTAACTTTCCTCAAAGCTTGAAATTTAAAGCTAAAATCAGATTAACGTAAAACCCATCATGAAACAAATACAAGAAATATATATTTCAAAATTACAAACAATAATGTTGCATCTCTCTTAAAGGGCATAATTGCCAATGAAAAAACAGTCCCTTTTTCGAAAAATAAGGCTTCAAGTAGCTTCAGTGCCACAGGGAATTGGGATATATTTGACACCGAACTGTACGTACAATATACGTGTTAGGCCTATAAACTACATCGTTATGGTACCCATGAACAAAGTTTAAAACGATACCACTTCGTATCATGATTTCTTTGGGTCAAATGCGGCGCAAAGACGTTGGCCTAGTAGTCAACGAGAGATTCCTTGAACAATAGCACACGTCAACACTAAAATGCAAGAACCTACACTTTTTGTCAGGTCAAGACTGTGCGACTACATACCTAAGTTCATATCCACGTATGGAACATACCTACATTGTGCTTGTTACTATCGTAATGGGTTAAGGGAAGTAAGCCAATGAGTCACAACTGCAAAAACCGTGACCGATCCAAATTAAGCCCTGAAAACTGAGCCTCATCTAACCGCATCTAACTGTCTCTACTGGTGTACTCTACTTAGCATAGGTGCATCCAATATTGGTTACATACAGGAGTAACAAACGTCCGCAGACAAAGGTTTGAGTCATCTTAAACGGTTTCCCCACGGTTTACTCACTTTAGTTTAAGGCAAACTACATGGGTGGGGGGGGGGGGACAAGCAATTCACGCACTGATTCTTTTATTCTCCCAAGGCATCTGCCTTTTAGACTTCTCTCCAGCCCCGGTACTTAAATGATTTTCCAAGCAGTTATATGAATCTGCAAAAGAAATTGAGGTGAATAGTTTCCTGAAATTAGTATGAAAAGTTTATAGGATTTATTGAGTTGAACTTATATTTAATGTAAACTCAATTCACGCCTTAAAGAGCTCTAGAGTCTCACTCCAGATACATTAGGGAATATGATCACATTTGTAATTATAATTGGTCAGTTTTCTTTGCAGGGCATGGATCCTAGGGCAGGAAGGGTTACTCCAACTTTGGGGGAAACATATCGTTTTCCCTCGAATGATTCAGACAGATTAAAAACAAGTGTCAGAATAATTAGAAAATTACATTGTGGTATACAGATGACTTAAGGGCTTTAAGAAACGTCTGTATGAGCCTATTAATTAGTGAGTTAGTTAGTCAGTGGATCAGTTAGTCAACCAGCCAGTCAGGTAGCCATCCAAACAGTCAATCAGTTGGTCACACAGTCAGTCAGTCAGTCAGTCAGTCAGTCAGTCAGTCAGTCAGTCAGTTAGATGAAAATTTCCCTACTCCATTACTTATACTGAGCATCAAGCACATTAGCCTTTTAAAGTAATAATAAATCCACCATGTATCTATGTTTTGTGTATATGCGTGTCAATATGAGCGGGTATGCATGATTGTGTGCGTATGTGTATGCGCTCTCGTTCGTTTGGGTTGATTACTTATAGACAAGACCACTCCGGGGTACGATCCAGGGTTCCGGCTTTTGAAAAAATTTTGCACCCTCGAATCCACAAACCAGATCGAAGAATGAACTTTCGATGTTAAGTCAGTTAGTCAGTTAGTCAGTCAGTCAGTCAGTCCGTCAGTTAACGTTATTGTAAGAGTAGGAGTAAGAGTTGTACAGTAGACTGTGTTAAGTATCTTCCTTTTAAAGAACTGTATTGATTTCGTTCATTTAAACGCTGTTAACGAGTTCATCACAAAGACTTAGTAAAGCATGGGAAAAGAGTCCTTTTCACAACTTTTATGTTTCTTGCCGGGATTAGATAGTCAGGATAGACTTGACCTCACCTGATTATCTCAAACAATTTAATGAAAAATGCTCAGTAAAAATAATAGGTTCATGAAAACGACAAACCCCCTGCTTGGTCCAACAGTAAGGTATAAATTGATGTCAGCAAATTACCAAATTGTGCGATGGGAGAGGTGACCGCGAAAGCCCAGACTAACCAGGGATTTGCACAAAAAAGCTGTTAGCTCTCATCTTGCACCTTTGGGGAACATACGGCTTATTCTCCGCAAATTTATAACAAACATACTTGACACATATTCCATTAATCCTCACCGGAAGTAGTCCAAGGAAAAGTGAGTACAGTTTAAAACTCATTTTCCCTAGAAATTATACCTTACTTTCCGGGTGTAATAATGACATGTTAAAGGTAGCAATACCTGAATACGCAAAACAGTTGAGTTAAAATGATTTTCTCGTTTGGAAACTGACAGTAACACGCACATCTTTGATGAGAAATGTTAATGAAGTAAACATGAAGAGTGCTCGTATGGATTCCTTGTTTAACATTAATACACTACTTTGAAGAGTTAGTTTATAGAATACATCATTTGGTATCAATATTGACAGGAAATAGTTCCTTTAAGACTGATTACAATAAAATACCTAAAGATTATCATCCTTCACTCAGTAAGTCGTATAAGAACACTCTTTGTGTACTAAATGTAGCTACAAGGAGTTTATCTCCTTGAGATGTTTCTACTATAGTGATAACCTGTGCATCTCCATCCACCTTTCTCATTGTTAATACCTGACCGTCTTGGTTGTAGTTAACGAGGAAACATTGACTGCCGAACCCATACTTCTTCCACAATATGAAAACAAAGTCGTTCTCGTCTGTACATACACTGATAGGCCAACACTTATTTTCCTCCAGATTTGGTTCCATGAATTCACCCACAACTTTGCTCTCCAACCCGTCCATGATAGTAACGTAACATTTCTCCCCGGCATAGTCACACACTACCAGATGACCGTCACTGACAGTCATATCACTTGGCCATGTAATTATCTCTGGCAGTGTCAGGGTGTGAAGGTAATTCAGCTGATCATCAAATACATACACATCTTTGCTGTTATACCCGCCCACCAAGATGTGATTGTTTACAAGATCTGTAGCTACACACCCTACCTTCCAATCGTTCGGCCAGCTGTTGATGACGTCACTGATGTTCTTCTTGATGTATAAGCCATCACGTACATCATACAAACCAATTTCGTTTGGTTCACATACTGATACCACTTTATGTTGTGACAGGTATTTACAGTACCGCCAGGTATATGGAGTCCCTGTGTTCAGTTTCTTCTCCCGTACTATCCAACCATTCATGTCGACAACAATGATGAATGATGTCCCATACGATGTGATTCCTGATATGGACATGTTCTCATTACCAGTACTTGTCATACCACACACAAACTGATATAGATCATTAATAGTGACTTTCTTCTTAAATCGATCCGAAATTCTCGTAACGATAGGTACACCAAAGGAGTATTGTTTGTAGTTGAATGTTACGTCAGTCAATCTCGTCAATTCCGGGAACTCCTTTTTGAAATCTTCTATTATATTTGTAGCAGCTGTACACATATCAGGAATACACTGCATTACATTTAAATTTTCAAATCTCTTTCTTATATTATCAAAATGTTCTGATATTGTTTTAATAATTTTGACTTTCTGGTTCAGTTGTTTTTGGATTGACTCCAACAGTTCTTTCTTGTCTTGATGAAAGCGTTCACGTTTTTTACGTAACTTTTCTAGTTCCTTTTCCAGCGATCTTTCTCGGTGGTGAAACTGATCGCTTATCTCAATCTTCTTTAAATTAAAAATCTCGTCATATTTATTCTTAATTCCTTGTATTTCATGTTCCATATCTTTCTGCAAAGAATCAAATATTTTCTTTTCTTTATTTTTGTTTTTCCTGTTTCATTTGTTGTATCCTCCGTTCAATATCCTGTATTTTAGTCATTATTTTCTGTTCATTTTCGTCATGCATTTTTTATCAATGTTTCTTTTTATTGTTAACATTAACTATCAACTTTTCTTTTGTTTCTGTTGATGAGGTGAACTTATTTTCTTTTTCTGTCTGTTCCAGAATTTTAAGCTTGTTGGCAAGCTCTTCCTTTTTACGTGTAGCTAATGCTTTCACTTCATGTAGGGTGTGTCCTTTGTGTTTACCATGCATACAGGCAACACAAATTGGTAGACTGATGCAAGTTTCACAGCACAACTCGGATATTTTTTCCGGATGAGAATCACATCGTAGAGCATCTCGAATTGAGGCCAGCTTTCCTATTGTAATTTTTTTCGCCTCAATATCTTCCCGAGGCAAAGTGTATTTTTGATGATCTTTCATTATTTTATTTGTGACATGAAAATTATGACAATCCTCACACAAAACGTCGTTACATTTTAAGCAATATGCTTCATCGCTGAGATGTTTTGAGCAACCGAAACATTCACGTATTTCGTCATTTGTTAGTGACTGCTTAATCTGTACATACTCAACAAGACTTTTTGCATAAAAGTCTGTTTTGAATCCGTCAACTCCATTTGTTGGTATTTGAATTTTTTCCCTACATTCGGGACATTTAATGACGTCATGACTTCCTTGTATTATTGATCTCTAACAATCTTTACAGTATCGATGAAGTCACGGCAATTGTTTCGGTTCTTTAAGTTGTGCCAGACATATAGAACAGAGGCAAAACTTTTCGTCTATATCTTCCCAAAGGTAAGTAGTCGCCATTCCATTCTACGTTACGGATGCGCCTGTAAATGTAAAATAAACTTTCCTTCAATGCGCTAATTAAAGTAAGTCAGCTTGGACTTCAGTATCCCATCTCTTTTGCATTTTTCGGTTTCTGCTATACATATATTTTTGAACTTTAAATTGTAGGTACACTTTGATATATAGGCTACACAAAGAAAATACAAATTTCAGGAAAACAACAGCTTTTGATGAATTGTAAGTTATGTCCAGAACCTTACCTACAATTTAGAGCAGTTCGAACGCTGAAATGTTTTAGTTGAGACAAATTTATAGTAATCTCACTTGCCAACCCAATGACCATTGGTGACGTAGGCTTCGTCTTGTCCGATCCCTGTTTATTAAAACGGTGTGAGGTTTATTACGTAAATAAACTATATGTAGACTAGTTCTTCTTGTGTGCGCTCGTGGACTTTGTAGTACACAAGCACACTTCACCGTTGAAATACAAATATATTTTTTATCAAAGTTCATGAGTTTAAAATGCATATCTCCCTCTCTGGCACAGATGTCTTCAGTATCCAATGCCGTTAGCACTGAATAGAATCCCATACACTTGTTCTAAAAGTCGGTGACCGACTGCATGGTCCAGTGGTTAGAGCATCAGAGTTTCAGTCGCAAAGTTGGGAGCAAGCATGTTTTGGGTTTGTTGCACAATGTAGACAGAGTAAAAACAATTTGAAAACATTTTGAAAATGTTTTGAGATTGTTTTGAAAAGAATTGACAGGACATTTCTTTTGCAACATTTCCAAAACATTCTCAAAACATGCTGTATTCCCTGTCTACACTGTACAAGAAACCGAAAACAAGCATGTTTTGGATTTGTTGCCAGTGTATGTTTTGGAAATGTTTTTGGAAATGTTTTGCAAATGTTGCTCGTGTATACAGGTCTTTAAGATAAATTCTCTGGAAACCAATATTTTGTCGACTTGCAAAGCAAAACTTAGACGGTATAAACATAACATAACATAATAAGATTTAAAAAAACTGGGTCTGCCATTGGACCGCAAACGAACAACGTAAACCCAGGGAGGTGTAACTAATATTACTGTCCTCGTGTGGTGTTATCGAACCAGTTACACTTCCCTGTTTGGATCAGTGAGGTGTCTGGTTACACCTCTCTGATCGAACTGAAAGATGTTTATCCAGTGCCAGTGTACTATAAGGATTCCATTAAGCAGGGGACGCCTGCCTGTAAACACCTGAAGATGCACTATAAATGTATGGAAAGGTAACACATATTAAAAGAAAATCTACATTTGTTGTGTAATGGACATCTTAGAGAAATGGGTAAATAATATCTATTTGATATCAAATCCTTCTTCTGAAAAACAAAAGTATGTATCGATTGTGAAACTTAAACAACAAGAAAATTGAAACATATTTTTTTTTCAGCTTATCATGAAAATGAAAATGAAGCGAGTGTATTAATGTTCTCAACTGTGCATCAGCCTGCATATCAAGCAGAGTGTTGGTAGCCTTGAGCCAACCGTCCTAAACCCAGCTGTCGCCAGGAGATGTGCAGGAAACTCATGTGCCCATGCAGTCCAAATGGGAGGAAATCCACTGATCGGTCGTATAATGAAGTTTCTTACCTTACCAGTGAGACAGAATGAAAGGGCACCTGTGTCAAGTTAGTGTTGAACGGAATTTAGAGCGATCTCGAAAGTTACGAAACGACCATAATAAAAAATGAAAAGCAGACCAAAATGTGTCCTCTGTTAAGTTTTATCTTTCGCTAACTGCGATGAAATGTGTGTTCTTTCATCTCGCCACTTCAATGTTTCTCCAAACCCACTTTAAAATTTGCCCTCTATCTGGCATACTGACGAAAGGACAAAACCAGTAGTGTCAATCCTTACTCGAATATGGGTGTGTATGTGTCTGTATGTGTGTAGGTGGGGTTGAGGATATGACCATTCCTTCAAAATTTTAACGTCTAAAACACTAAATTCAATGGGTTTATTTCCAAAATGTGGGGTAAAGTGTCACCGAGCGAATCTGTGGATTTTTCATTTCACATAGTGATGCATGTTATCTCAGATGCGATATATGTATTTTTTCAGGTGTTTTGAATATTGTAGGAAATAAAATATTTAACATAACCATTTCACTTTAGAATGGTAACATAAACAAATTCAGGTGCAAATTCCATTCGTCACGATGCCAAACTGACAAAATAAACACATTCAGTCTTTTTCGATTTCTCCAGTGCGCCAAAAGGTTGTGATTTGCTTGGCGCTATCTAAAATCAGTGTCTCAAACTTGCCTTTTCCACTTCCCCAAATTAAATGCGAAAGAAATGTGTTATTATCGTGCTATGCAGAAGACGGTATAAATAGCCTTGGTAGTAGACTTACTCTCAGATTCAGTTCTGGCCGTACTGTAGTTTAAACCAGGTTCAATGTTTCCTCCTGCGCATTTTCCGTCTTCAGTCCCCAAAATTACTCAAGTTAGGGTACTACAGGCTTCAGGTCTGAATTTAAAACTTTGAGTAATAAAAATAGGACGACGACTAAAATGAAAAGATTGAAGTTTCGGTACCATGGGTGTCTGTGTACTTAGTAACTCATTTGCCAAGAGTACACATTTAAATCAGTGCTTAATAACGATTCTATATTTCTAATTCTGTCATTCTTTGTGAGCTGTTCGCAAAGGTTTTTCTTTCCTTTTCTTTTCCTTTCTTTTCTTTTCTTTTTTCTCCCCCAAATCCTGTAGAGATTACACGACCGCGAGGAAGTTGATATGCCCTTATTTGGCTGGGAATTCAGCTGAAAGGTTCTTTCAAGTATTCCCATTTTGTTAGTAACTCGGCCTCCTGGGTCACACATTTCATTACCTTCAAAGCAGTTGTCGAATATATATTTCTCATTTTTTTATAACGAGGCAGTATTTGCAGGAGTATTATACGTCCGCCAAGCAGGCAAACCATTTTTGAACCTCTGGCAAAGGCATTCCTTGCTGCCCTTTCCTACTTCTCAGTTGACTACCAGCCATGAAAGACTAGATGACAGAAATGGATGACGTCCCAGAGTGAAAAATGAAGACTTTCTGCAACATTTCTCATCTTCTAGTTTCGTCCGACCCATTTGGATGGTTGAAAACTCTTCTTAAAGCAACAATTTCTCTTAACAAAGTCGTCTAAAAAGTGTAAGGTAAAATTGGAAGCGGAGAAACTGTTGTTTAAAATCATCGCAAGTTTGCAGCAAGGAGGTCTGGATTTCGACTCGTTTCCGGGTCAAATCAAAGACTTTAAAAATGGCACCTCCTGATATCGTGCTTGGTGCTCAGTAATAGGCAAGAGGAAACAAGCCAGTGAGCCCACAACTGGAAAAGGGCTGTGGCTGGCCCAACTTGATCCTATTGATTAAAAGCTTCGTTTAACTAACTATTAGACTGGTTAGAAAATTGGCCATTTTACTATAAGTTAAATTCGTAGTGACAACGGCGTGCCACAAAGTGAAAGTCGAATTATGCCATTCAATTAACCCTGTTTGGATTACAGCCAGTTAGGAGTGACCAAAGGGGTCCTGGCCATTCTCACAGCCTGTAATCGTCGCTGCGGTGTAAAGACGTACCAGTCTGGGTGCTGCCTGAACGAAAACGACTGGATGGGAATAAGAAAAGGCGGTACTCTAAAGTATGCAAAGATGACCTTCAATTAAACTTTGACAACATTAATGGTATTCACAGCAGCAAATCTACTCAAAACCAAATAAAACTGAATTATGAAACTTAACAACACAAAATTTGGGACGGCATTCACTACTAAGTATGGGCCTAACGTGGACCCAACTTTTGAACTTTTGAGAAAAAAAACCGATGTTGTATGCCATGATAGCTCTACAAAACACCGACTACAAATAACCTATGAAAGGATGGTGCAGGGAATTCCAGCTAAAGGGGACCCAAATGGACCTTATTTTACTTTGCTCTACAACGCTGATATTACGCTGATATTAGCAACAATTGATAGAGTGACATCGCAAGTTTCCAAATTATAACCTAAGAACAAAATTTTGGGGCACTGGTCCTTTAAAACACGTCCTTTGTGGAACCCAAAGTCGGATTAATTACACTTTCGAGAACAAACTGAAATTTATACAATCATATTTCCACACATCACTATTTAATTATTTATACAAACTAAGAAAGGGTGGCCCCGAGCATTCCCGGTTAAAAAAGGATAGAATGGTCCACAAGAATCCAAAAATGGTTCCCACTACACTTTTCAGAGCATCAATAGTGTTTACAAACTTGATCAATTAATATCGCAACTTCCAAAAGGAATATTAATTACCAACACCGACAACCATATCTCAGTGACACCAGCATTGATAAATTGGGGCACCATTCCCCCATCTACTTCGCCTAAAGTTTTTTAATCATTATTCAAGTTGGGGGTGAGGTGCGTTTTCAGCCGAGTCATGGATTTAATTTGATCACCAAAAGTGGTTCCAAAATTCCGAGAGCTTCAAACTTTGCTTAGTTGCTAAAAGCTCTGTACGAATCATCAGGTAAAAGACTCGCCTTGTGTTGGCATATGTTTTTAATGAGGAATTAAAACTGTCTCGACACAACTCTTAAAGCAAGTCTTTTCTATTATTATTATAATACAGAAATGATATGGAATGCAACTCTCTCGCTGTAAAAGAGAGGACTAAATTACTCTCTAATAGACTGAAAACGGTTAATTCACTCCACGAAGAGTGAAATCCACTCCAAGAAGAGTAAAAATTCACTCTAAAACGAGTCCCTAGTGATCAGTCTTTTTAGGATTGATCACTGTAGGCACTCCATCAAGAGTGAAACGTCCCTCTTTTTGATTGAATTTTACTCTTCGTGGAGTGCATTTCACTCTAAAAGAGTGAATTCATAGTTTCCCTATTAAGCCGCGGTCACACTACAACGGATTCGGATCCGATTTCGATCCGATTTTTTCGGGTTTTAGTTAAAACCTTCTCCATCTTTGGTCGGAAAGAACCGAAAATTTGTCAACCAATGTAAATATATGGTCTGCATCTGATGTCTATGAAATAAAATGCCGACTAACTTTTTCACGACGTCACATCGACCTACATTTTTATCGGGCATCGTAGTCCAATAAAATCTGTTTATCGATGTGACGTCACGAAAAAGTTAGCATACATGAAATTTATAGTTTTGTACTATAGTACGTACGAAATATTATTACTTACTTACGTAATAACTATTACGTACGTACGTAATAATCAGGGGTGGCGCCAGCGGGGGGGCCGGGGGACCATGCCCCCACCCCGTCGGGGAACACTGCCCCCCCCCCCGTCGGGGAAGGTCGGCGGTTTTGTCGGGGAGGCTTAAAAAAAAAATAAAAAAAATAATAAAAAATCCCACAAGGGCTGAAGTTACTGGATGGGCGATCTAGAACATATTTTTTGTTTTGAAATGCTATTTTAATACATATCGGAATCGATTTTAAATTACTTCTTAACTCTGTTAAACCCCATTCTATGTACCTTGTCCTATCTCTTCCCCCGTCGGGGAAGGACGGCAATTTTTCGGGGAGGCCTAAACATGAAAAACGTAAAGGACTGAAGTTACTGGATGGATGACCATGATTTTTTTCTTTTTGAACTATTTTTTCTTTTGGAACGTTATTTTAATGCATATCTGAATCGGTTTTAATCACTTCTTACTAGCTCTTCTATCCCTCATCCCATCTTCAATCCGTGCGCGCAAGGTCATGCCTCCGTCGGGGACGGGCTACCCACCCCCTGTTGTTGAGAAAATCCAATTTCGTCGGGGAGCCTTCATCTACAGACCTACGATAAAAGATGTGGGTCTGTAGTCACTCGGACGACCTTCTTGATCTTGCTTACTAGAAGACCACATTCTTCAAGGAAACTCACAATTCCGAATTCTCCTTACAAAAACGGACTAGGGGTTGTTCATGTGCGTGCAGTACCCAATGGTCTGCCATCTGGCCTGCCCGGACAGCCGAATTCTCACAAAGGTAATGAATATCGGCCATGTCGTTTTCAGCTACACATAATGATAAACAGTGGTGTGAGAAAATCTCCCCATAAGTCTGACTGAAAATTTATTTGAAGGCACCTTGTAACGTGCCATATTTTCAAATACGTTGGGAGCAAAACCATTTATAGTCTTGAGTTCGGGCAGTCACGTTAAAAATTTCATCTATTTAGTGGAACTTGCAATTGAATTCAACGAAGATTCTTAATACAGTCAAAAACATTTTAGTATGTTTTCAATTCCGTTGTATAGTTCCCCCCTCGAAAAGAGACAAGACCATTACATCAAATTGTGGCAGTACCTTTTATCTGGTACTTTTCTGATCATTAGCAAGTTGGGTTTTTTCTCTACTGATATTTTAAAGGAAAGCTCAAAATAACAACTGCTTCATTTCTAGTTACAAGTCTGGGAAATGCCATTCCGGCTATCTTAGGGGTTAGATTTCTTAACAATTTTCTGTACGCTCCACGCTAACTGATAGTGGCGCTCCGCATAGATAGTGTTTTATTCGAACAGATGACTGAACAGAACAATGCGTGTTTGTAAATTATTCTTCGTTTTGGGCAGTATTATGAAGTGAAAATAATTTTATTGCGAAAGAAATCTGAAAGTGAAGACTTCTTTAATTCTAATTACGAGCCCAGGAAATGCCATTTCCTTCTGACCGGGGGTTCTCCATTTTTCAAAAAATTCTGTGCGCTCGACTTAGATAATCTTTCGGGCAGGATTACATTTTTTCGGACAAAAGAACAATTCTGCCCCCTCCCAAACTCAACTGACACGCTCCCGTACGCCTATGACAATAAATAAAATATAAAACTTCAAATATATGCGAAGCCAAATTTTTTCCTCGGGAGAAAGCTCCAATATGGTCCGAGGGCCTAAATCTGCATGATGATATTCAGTAACCTCAGGCTCAACAAAACTACAGATCACCCCCTACTTGATTTTTCTCATGAGAACGTCAGATTCCTCCATAAAACCTCAAAACTGTCATAAAATTACAATTTTGCTCCAATATTAGCTTTAGATTGTTAAAAATGGCAAAATTTTCCACTTTCGATGGATACTCCGTACAATAAATAACCAAAGCCAACTCTGTTAATCACCCGGCATACTACCTAATTTTCCTCCTGAAAGGCATATCACTTAATAAAAGAAACCAAATTTTTCATTATAACCTTACCAAAAAACCCAAATTTTCTTTCATTAAAATCCAAAATTTTTCCATCATGATAAGCTCTTAATTTTGAAAGATTCGTTCAAAAAAGGGAAAAACTTTCCGGGCAAACTTCTAGTCTCGTCTCAAAGCCTTAGTCAGTTAGTAAGTAGGTCTTGTACGATTCAATGCATAGCCCAAAAGAATTTCAGCTGTAACCCATATAACGTTTTTGATTTTTCCCTAATGAAGGACAGATTCTTCCATAAACACCAAAAAATTTTTATAGTACCAATAAAATCCAAATTTCTTTCATAAGTTTTAATTTTTACTTCAAATAAACTCCAAAGTATTTGTTAAAGAGAAAGCCAAAAATTTCGGCGGGCTCCTCGCGCCTCAAATTCTGCAAAGTTTCGTTCAACCAGAACATAACATCGCCTTTGTCGGGGTCTTGAAATTCTGGCCCCCTGTTGGGGAGCTTTCCCCCCTGTCGGGCAAATCCTGGCGCCACCCCTGGTAATAATATTACGTACATTCGGAGCCGCAAAGCCGCAAAACGAAGGTAGGGCAGTGGCCGAACTGCCGTACCGCCCCCCCCCCCCCACCTGCCGGACCCAACTCGTCTGTCGGGGCCCTTTTTAGGTTTTTAACATACTTAATTCTTGCACCATTTATTGGCAAAAGACATAATTTAACCTCTTTGTTTTTAGGGCCCAGATAACAAAATGCTAAAACAGCCACCAGTAACTGTACTTTCTGCACTTTATTCTGATGAAAAGGGTCATAGGTTTTGCTGAAACGTATCTTCACGCTTTATACACAGTAATGAATGTTGTAGCTGTGCTAAGTTAATTGCGTCCACACCAAGCGTGATTATAAGCTTACAAAATACACAGACTGACATTAAATTCACCCTCCAGGCCAATAAAAGATGTTGCAAAGGCTGAAAGGGCGCAATAATAAATGTAGCGCAAATAGCCCTCTTGATAACATAGACAATAAAACGAATTTATAAAAGATACCACACTAGTTTCCACAACATTTTGCAAAATCATTTGAAGAGAACATTTAGGTTAAAATAAAATAAAACTGTTATCATAGTGTTAATGGTTTAAGAGTTTCAATGAGCAGTTTCAATTTTGCTTTTCTTCAAGTGACCATTCTCATAATAAATGGTTATTTCGAAAACTGCACGATAATCCCATGAAAATGCTTATTTCTGTGCTTTCGTGGTCCAAAAAGCCAGAAAATTGCATCTAATTAGTCTAGGTTTAGACTACTTTTATTTATTATGAACTCGGTATCTAGAGAGCCAAGCAGACCTTTTGTCTTGGCTATTCCTTGCAATGTACTTAATAAATGGCTATTTCAGAGTGGTCGCATGATGTAAATTAGGTCAATTAATGTTTCTTCGTTTACTTATCTTGATTCCAGATGCCAAAAATGCACACCTAACAGTGATTAATTTCCGTAACTTTTTCCCCCTGTAAGATTGCTTGCTATATTTAGCTCTAGCAGGTTGAATCTTTATCTACATAAAGTAGCCCATTATTACATTAAAATCTTAAATCGAGACCTTACAATAACACAAAATGTAATGACCGCCTTCATACTAGAATGTGAAAGAACTTGCCATCCTCTGGAAAATATAAAACCTGAAAAAAACGAAGAAAACATAACGAAAAAGACGACGAAAAATTAACATCAACATTTTTTAACAGTTTACTCAGTGTTGTCCCTATTTATATGCGCCAACTAACAGACTAATCGTGGAGCGGAGCCTTCCCCCCCCCCCCCCCCAAAAAAAAAGAATTTTGTCCCCCGACAATATAGATATGGATAGGAAATTTAGACATGTTTTAATAGAAAAACTTGCGGAGGAGAAATGTCAAAGTATTCTTCTACCAGGTGCGGAAAATCAAATGGAAATCCGTAAAGCTGGGCTTCGATCGTTCTGAGGCTCAGGGTATTTACTCCTTCGAAGCGCCCCTGCAGAACATTTTTCCCCCTCTGACCGAAATCCCTAGCTCCACCACTGAGGAAGGGGATACCAAGTTCCCTACTTAACAGCCTCGCTAACAAAAGGACTGAGATTTTCTTAACGTTTCATACATTGTTCTAACATTCTAGCTATTTGCGTGAGACTCCTGCATTCAAGTTGTTTAAATACTGATCTACTATTCCCAACGCATGGTCAGTAAATGCAAAAACTTATACAAATTAAGCTTTTCGCACATTTTTCGGTGGTAGAATATGAATAAACCATATTTGTGGAACAACCATTTTCTCTTCAACCGTCTGGTATCCAAATTTTGCAAAGTAACGTACCCGTCTTCACCTCGTCCGTTATTTGCCAAATCTGAAATCTCGACGTTTCATTCACCAATAATAGTCCGCCAAATGAGATTTATTCATATAGTAACGCATACAGCATTCATGTTACTCTAAGGTAACATGACCAGGTACCTAAGCAGGAATTTTGTACCGGTGGGGGGGGGGGGGGCGGGGCACGACTTGAGCCGAACTACTAAGCGGGGCTTCACCGTGAGTTGGCGATTAGCGTACCTAGAAAATGTTTGTTCTTCATACTTTCTAATGACCGAAAATGGCCCTTCACATGCATGCTTGACAGTGGTCCCTTTGACTGTTAGACGTTCCCTTAACAGTTTTGTTTGAAGAAACAGAGAATTCAAACGATTTTATCACCTATTTTATCTTTTGTTCCTTTAAAAGGCGTAGTTAGATTTTTCGACTAGGATTAGGGGTGGGGTGGCCTGAAGGCTGTTTCTGACCGCGGTCCTAGGGAGGAGTTTAGGAAGAGTAGTTTTCATCCTTTGGGAAATTTTTGAACAGTTTAGGATTCTCAGATGCAATTTAGTGAAATATTTTGCAACTTTTAGGGATCTATTTTTGCTCTTTGCAGTTTTCCGACGATCGCTCCCGTTATAAATGTATGCAGACAAGTTCCCCACTTTTTTCTGGTTTCTTCGCTTCAATCAAAAGGGGGGAAAGCACAAGTTAATGAATGAATAGTTAGACTACGCATTGGTTTCATAAATTAAATAGGTTAAACACTTATTATGATCTATACAACTATCATTTTATTTGTGAAATGGCAAAAAAATGATGGGAAGCAACGCATTGTTGTCACTGACAATGCTCAGAGCATATGATCAGACGCGCCCCAGTTGATAACAACAGCATCTGCTATAACCCAGCATTCTGGTAGGTACATTTTCTCATTAACAAAACTTTCTATTCCATCTTGAATGGATGGACTTCAATAGACTGAAAATGAATAATGACAAAACTGAGTTCATTATGTAAGGGTCAAAATTTCAAATTTCTAAATGTATTACACAAGATTTGAACGTAAATGGAACACATGTTAAGAGAAGTAGGCGTATTAAATACCTTTGGGTATATATTGACGAAAATTTGTCTCTGAAAGAACACATAACTCTTAAAGCACGAACTGCATCACTTTATCTTCATCGAATTCGTATTATTAGAAATT
Organism: Holothuria scabra; assembly: GCA_037179385.1. NCBI lineage: Eukaryota > Metazoa > Echinodermata > Holothuroidea > Aspidochirotida > Holothuriidae > Holothuria > Holothuria scabra. The sequence goes on from CM074197.1 coordinate 17,360,962, forward strand.
ACTTAGATCATGATACTTGTCGCGCTGTTGTTCAAGCTCTTGTTATCTCACACTTAGATTACGCTAATGCAATATTTATAGGATTACCGGCATGTGATATAAACATATTACAACGTGTTCAAAATCGTGCCGCCAAATTAGTCCTTCGTGAAAGTAAATTCGCCGACGCTAAGGCCTGTTTAAAATCTTTGCACTGGCTTCCAATTAATCAGCGTATTACATATAAGGTGCTATCCTTAGTTTTTAAATCTCTTCACGGCGACGCTCCATAGTATTTAAAAAATCACTGCATGAAGTAACTAAATCAAACAACATATTAAGATCATGTGACAAAGATTCAATACTGTGCCCTTCACACGGAACTCCACATTTGCTGACAGGTCTTTTTCCGTGTATCGTCCTAAGTTGTGGAATGCCCTGCCAGACAGCATCAAACGTAGTTCAAGTTTAACAATTTTTAAGGTTAAGTTTAAAACACACCTATATAATGAAGCATTTAATACATAGTAGATTTCTATTTTATGTAAAGCGCCTCAGAAAACCTTTGGTTGTGAAGTGTGTTATACTAAGTGTTATTTACAATCACAATTACAATTTAGCCTGTCGTGGTTGATTATCTTCTTCTTCTTGAGCATGACATTGCCTTCGTTTAACAAACTCCGCCACTGTAAGTAATCTCACTGAGCGAAACCCGTCTAGCAATAGCACAACATGTTACATGGCTTGTTACTTCACAAGGTTACAAGAAAAAACATTTTAGTTTAAACCTTTGAGTCTCCTATTAAAAGCTTCACTTAATATTTAAGGGATTAATCTTTTTGGGTTGGACAATATCATCCTACGTCTCGCAAGAGTTTTTCTGAAATTCAAACGAACCAAACCTGTAACTTCGGATTTATCCCGAACATATTTCGTATGTTAAAAGTTTGGGGAGAGTCCCCACCGCCCCTTTTCAAAGCTAAGATTTGCTGAGATATGTGAGCTTTTGCGAATGATGTTCCATAATTTTGCATGAAATTACCTCCGCATGACTGTCTGCCTTTCCATTCTGACGTGTCTGTTCGTTGCCTTCGTCAATACTGCTGAATATTATTATGACGTGTACTTAATAATTATCACGTACGTACGTAATAATTTTTTTACCATGTCTTAAATAGAGCTTCGTAGTTCTGCGGTGCCACCCATGTATTAACACAACTTGGAAAATTTTTGGTTATTTCCGAGCAAAGATGGAGAAGATTTTAACAAAAGCTCACAAAAATCGAATCGAATTACGATCCGATATCGTTGTAGTGTGACCTGCATTTACAACTTAAAAACATTATGGTTAACTACCTGCGCCGACCCAAACTATGGTCAATAGCTTCCATTTTATGTTCACATTACATCATCGGTGAATTTGTTCATAGATACAGTTCAGTACTTTCCGAGATTGGTACTATTTCACATCTAGGACACCTGGAAGTACCAAATATTTCACAAAGGAGACTTGACAAAGTACGATATCTGCCTCTTCGCTTCTCCCTCTCAACACAAAACGTTAAAAAAATATGAAATAAATCATATAAAAGTATGTAAGTATGTAAGTGTGTAAGAGGTGCACTAACCGTGATTTAATATACACGCCTTATAAAGTTACACACACTGACAGGCTTTAGGAATCGCGGGAATAATTATGGTCACATTTTCGGGCTTGTCGGGACGGCTTGTTGGTGCATAGCTTGTCGGCGAACATCACCCTTTAAAAGGAGTGATAATTGCTGGCACTAGTTAAAAAGTGAATTAACACTCTTTCCTTGGATTGAATTAACCTCTTTTGGAGTGAACTAACACTATTCTTGGAATGAACTAACACTCTAATGGAGCGAGTTAACACTTCCCAGCCAACATGCCCAGCTAGGCCCCAGCTGGGTTTTTGATGGGAAAGCTTGGCTTAGGTATGTTGATGGATGAAATTGGGATATTGGTGTTTTGAACAGGCCAGACTTGCTAATAGCATGATGAGAGTGTGGAAAAATATTTTCCCTTAATTTCTGTAATATTTTTGTCCGAAATTATTTTCGATTTTCCGGGTTTTAGCTGGCTTTTGCTGGGCTTACCCACATTTTGGAACCCGGCAATAGCCCAGTTGATGCCCAACTCGGCAAATTTGGAATTAAAGGCCCTCAACTGAAATTTTTGCTGTTTCTGACAATAAACTCAACGTTGTTGTTGTTTTTTTTTATAAAAATAAAAAAGCAAGACAAAATAATTCAAGTCTTGTAATTGGGCGAAGGTGGGATATTGATGGGTTTTCCAAACCAGACGATCCCAAACACGAACCGGCTGGGGCCCAGCTGGGGTACACATTCATGTATGAATGATCTTTCACTCTTCTAAAATTCCTATTGTTAACTTTTTGTATCATTGGCCCTTTAAGTTAAAGGTAGGCGTGTGTAATTCAATATGTTTGGCCCATCTGGGTAAACACATTCATGTACTAATGATATTTAACTCTTCTAAAATTCCTGTTGTCATTTTTTCGCATCATTGGCCCTTTTAGGTTAAAGAGTAAGGCACGTTTATTTCAAATTAAGTTCATCTTCCAGAGTTATATTGTTTAGTGGGCTCTAGCGTGGCTAAAGCTGGGCTGGCCAAATATGTCTGGACCATCTTGGGCCAGCTTATTTGACCAAGGCACTCTATTAGGAAATTTTTCAAAATATAATTTCATTGAGGGATTAACTCTCCTTGCTTCAGAAAATGTATGGTCTACGTATTTTAATTTTAATTTTAATTTTTTTGACTAATCATTTGGGAATTTTCGGCGAAAGCAATTTGAGAAAAGTTAATGTGAACAACAGGTTTATATATCTTTCATCTTAATAGAGCATTCCAAAGTTTTCAATGGAAATTTGTGTTTACCACTTAATTCAGATTTAATTGAAATAAAAGACCCTGGCAATGGTGAATTCTTGCAGAAAACCATGTTTCTCAATTGTACAATACAACAAAAAGTGGAGAAATTGAAATATCATAAAGAATTACACATTCTTAATTGTTAATAATAACACACAAGAGTCACTGAATATATCAATAATAGCCAAACCAATTTTTTTTCACTTAACTTGGAACCTTTTAATAATGATCCTACTACTTTTTGAAAGTGGCTGGCATTAGCAATGCAGGTAGCTTTTTAAGACTTGTAGGAGGAAAGTTACCCTCAAATTGCTAACCCAGTTGGACCCCTTAGTGGGACAAACCTTAGCTAGGCTAGCCGAGTTGTGCCCAACTGGGGAACACCTGACAAACATGGATTGGCCCCAGCATTCGCCAGAGTATGTAGCCCAGCAGAGGGCCTGGATTGAGAACGGCCCGACTCCATGCCCAGGTGGGCTAGCCCAGTTGGGGCCCAACTGGGAACACATGACCTAAACAGATTTGCCCCAGCATAAGCCCAGTATGTAGCCCAGCACCAAGACCCAGATGGGGGCCCAGCTTCTGGGAACACCTGACAAACACAGATTGGCCCTAGCATACGCCCAGTTTGTAACCCAGCAGGGGGCCTATTTGGGGGCCGACTCCAGCAGGTGGGCTATGTGCCAAGTTGGGGCCCAACTGGGGACACTATAACAAACTCAGATTTGCCCCAGCATGCGCCCAGTATGTAACCCAGCAGAGGCCCAGATGGGGGCCCGACTCCAGCCTAGATGGGGGCCCAACTGGGAACTCCCTGACAAACACAGATTGGCCCCAGCATGCGCCCAGGATGTAGCCGAGAGCAGGGGCCCAGTTGGGGCCCACCTGGGAGATGTTGACTAGGTTTCCATTCTATCAAGAGTGACTAAGTTCACTTTTTCATCCTTACTGATTTAAATCATTCTCTTCATCGAACTTTTCAAAATCTTTCGTGTGAATAACCTGGTGACTAAACACGGCGGTAGATGAAGTACTATTTTCGTTCTAAACAGAGAGCAGCATAGGGCTCGGGGGGGGGAGAGAAATCTGTACCGGTATATATCAAAATGGTGCTTTACTTGAGAGAGATTTTTTATTGTGGCGGCGATGTGAACCTTTGGATACTATGTAGTGCAGATAATTGGAGTACGTTTTGAACTCATATTATTCAGAAGTTTACATTTTTCTCGTAAAAAACGAGAAAAACAAATACTAATGAGAAAAAGTAAATCGAATCTAAATGACGTCACGAATGAACTTTTGATGAACTAGCCCGTAAACAAATGATCGTTGCTGCAACCTTGATTAGGTGGTACAAAAATGTGAGTACGGTACATGATTTAAATTAACCGGCAAGCTAGAAAAAGCGATGTTACTATTTACTTATAATCTTTTCCCAATGAATTCTTGTAAGCAACTGTACAGGGACTAATCTTTTGGAAGTGTAATTGGTCTTAATACGGTCCCTCCAAAATCAAAAAAATTTTTAGATGCGTTTTAAAATTTCAGAAAATTGTCAAATCCTGCATAAAAAAATCTTTACGGAAACTTACAGTGATAAAATACGAGCAAACAGATGGTGGAACATAACTCCATTTCAATAGTATTGCCATCCTTCTCCAAGTTGCACGTCTTTGACAGTGTCATAATGACTCTTTCCTTTTTCTAGCATTTATCCAAGTCAATTCTTCAGAATTATTACACTCTTAA